>CAUEHQ010000018.1:23605-64773 GCA_958510825.1 Brachypterus glaber | reverse complement strand
GAGACACCGGCAAAAATGATGTTTGGTAGAGAACTCCGTACCAGATGGTCCCTGTTGAAAGAAAATCCAAAATCAATCAAAGAAATAAACAAGAACAATGAGAAAGCAATGGAAAATCAAAAGAAGTACTATGGGGGAGTAAAACGTAATTTTCAAGTAGGGGAGGAAGTTATGGTAAGAGATTATACTAATCCACAGAAGAAAAGCTGGAAAATTGGAAAAATTACGAGACAAATTGGAAAAGCAACATTTTTGACAGATGTCGGAGGAAAAATCCATAAAAGACACGCCAATCAGTTAAACAAAAAAGGAACAGATCAGGTAATAAGGGAAAATAGTGATTTTAGGGAGAAATATCAGAGTAAAAATATAGAAAACCAAAGGAAGTATGTGAGTACTCAACCGTTTAAAGAGTCTAGGCAAAATATAGCAGAAAATGTATATAATAATGTTGACAAGTTTAATTTCGAAAATGCTAATGTAAATGTACAAAATTACGACAATATTGAAAATAACAATGTAAATTTCCAAAATACAGGTAGACAAACATCCTTGGTGGGGGAAGGAGAAGAATACAGCAGGACAATCCACAACAGGAAATCTGGAGCGGGGAAAATCACCAACCCAGGAAAAAGCACCCGACAAGGCGATAACACCATCAAGCAGTAAACATGCACCAAAAACCGTATCGAAGGAGGAGAATTCACCAAGTTCAACAAATAAACCAACAAGACCAAGAAGTAATAAATATACTATGCGTACAGTCATCAAAAAAACGGTAAAGTATCGAGAATAATCAAACAGTTTACACAAACATTTTATTCTACTAAAAGTGTTCGTATAAACTCTGAATATTGGTGGGGTACACATGTACCAGAACCTTAGTGAAAAAAAAAAGTATTAAACTGTAATTAACTTTCCAGTGAGTGTAAATAAAATGACATTTCCAGTGTTCAAGAACTTTATTTACATTACGAGAGAAACAAAAATATTTAGATTCTTTTTTTGTATTTCCTACAGATCTCCTATAACCAGAGGACCTAGGACTTCGTGGTCAACCAGGATAATCCCTGAAAGGAGTCATCGGTTATGCATGGGTACAAATTCCCCAAAAAAGGATTTCATCGGTTATGCATGGTTACAACACAAAAAGCTTAGAATGGGGATGTGTGCCACAATTCGAAGGAAACGTCAATGGTCAAACCTCCCACCAGGAAGTGACGTACAACAATCAACGGCTACAAAACCAACACAGTTGCCAAACCAGCCCTCTTCAGCCATTCGTCTGTCGCCCCGCAGACATGAACTCAGTCGAATAATTCTAGTCATATTGTACCTGCCGTCTAATATTAATAAGTGATCAATAGATATATAAAAGGTTTTTTTATATTGTTTAATTTAACCACCTCGTAGTAGTATTTCAGTATCTTTAGAGAATCAGAAAGATAACTGCAGTGCCATCTCAAGCTCGAATTCATAACTTAAAGGAAATAGGTTTTTTTAAGCTATTGTGCAGTATAATGTGAAGTTTTGATGAATATGAGCACATCAGTTTGTTTATCCCAGTAAACAATATTAGGAACACCCCCTGCGTGCCGAGTCTCTTTTTTACCGAGAGGAATCAGATTACCCCTAGTCAGTCTCTACGGTTAATAACAAAGGAAACTTTGTAGTTTAATGTACAGTATCAATTTTTTCTGCGCAGCTATGCTTCTTCGAGTTCATAGGCCATGAAAATAGTCAATATTTTTCGAAAAAATTATCCCAGCGCCATCTTTAGGCAAATATTCAAACTTTTTTTTGTGAAAATCTAGTAATCCACGATAGTCATATACGTACCAAAAATAATATTAATGGGTATTGAAATAATTTTTATATACCCAAAAAACTAAATTCAATGCCTACGTGCAGAGTTACTTTAAAATTGATTTTGCAAAAATGAATCAAATTACCCCCTAGTTAGTCTCTAAGATATATAACAAAGAAAACTTTGTAGTTTAATCTACAGTATTCACTTTTTCGGCGTAGCGATGCTTCTTCGAGTTCATAGGTCATGAAAATAGTCAATATTTTTCGAAAAAGTTACCCCAGCGCCATCTTTAGGCAAATATTCAAACTTTTTTTTGTGAAAATCTAGTAATCCACGATAGTCATATACGTACCAAAAATAATATTAATGGGTATTGAAATAATTTTTATATACCCAAAAACTAAATGCCTACGTGCAGAGTCAATTTAAAATTGATTTTGCCCAAAGGAATCAAATTACCCCTAGTTAGACTCTATGGTAAATTACAAAGGAAACTTTGTAGTTTAATGTGCCATGCCCACTTTTTCTGAGCAGCGTTGCTTCTTCGAGTCCATAGGTCATGAAATGGTCAATATTTTTTGAAAAAATGACCACAGCGCCATCTTTAGGCAAATATTTAAACTTTTTTTTCGTGAAAATCTAGTAATCCATGAGAGTCATACACATACCAAAAATAATTTTAATGGGTATTGAAATAATTTTTATATACCCAAAAAACTAAATTCAATGCCTACGTGCAGAGTCACTTTAAAATTGATTTTGCCGAAAGGAATCAAATTACCCCTAGTTAGACTCTATGGTAAATTACAAAGGAAACTTTGTAGTTTAATGTGACAGGCCCACTTTTTATGAGCAGCGTTGCTTCTTCGAGTCCATAGGTCATGAAAACGGTCATTATTTTTCGAAAAAATTACCATCTTTAGGCAAATATTTAAACTTTATTTTTGGTGAATATCTAGTTATTCATGAGGGTCATTTACATACCAAAAATAAAGTTAATATGTATAGAAATATTTTTTTTATACCCAAAAAACAAAATTTAACCTTTTTTGGGGAGCTAAAACTCTTTTGGTCCTAGAGTCCAAAGTTTTGATCCGATCAAAGAAAAAATTTAGATTTGACCTAAGGTTAGATGTAGGAATAAGAAAAAAAAATATCATTTAAATCGAAGATGTGTTGGAGCAAAATTCCCAAAAACTGTTCGATTCTCTCGCGAAATCATAGTTAAACTAATTTTAGTTGACATAACGTCATGTGAGGATTATGGTGTTCTATAGCCAAAAACCATACTTCTGGGAAATTGACTTTGAATGTTTGAAACACAAAATCGCATAATTTTTCACCCATAATAACCAATTATAGCATGTTACCGCAAACTTTGGACCACCCTTTGTCTTTGACATTGCAGGGAGACAGTGTATAAACCATAACTATCCAATAATTTAGAGAACAAAAATAGTCAATTTTGGTTATAGAACAAGGAAAGTATAATCTTTAAAAATACTTGGATATGGAATAAAAAATCCAGAATAAAGTAAGCTGCTTTTTGCAATTTTATTCGTTCACACAAAAATGTAAGGGTGACACACATCTCTATTGATCACATCTCCACTCGCGCACATCTCTACTTACACACATCTCTACACACACATCTCTACTCACACACAACTCTACTCACACACAACTCTACTCACACACAACTCTACTCAAACACATCACTACTCAAACACATCACTACTCACACATATCTCTACTCACACACATCTCTACTCACACACATCTCTACTCATTGTCATATACTTTGACATTTATTTGATTAAAACTAGGATACAATGTCAGAACAAAGCACTAACTTTTCGTAGATTAGCTTATAAGTTTATTTATTGAATAACAATTTTACCTAATTCCATGTTACTATAAGTAGTAATATACCTCATAATAAATTTTAGTGACAATAAATAAACTTATAAGCTGAATTACAGAAAAATATATTAAATTAATTTAGATTAGTGCTTTGTTTCGCCATGGTATCCTAGTTCTAATTAAATAAATGTCAAAGTATATGACAGTGAGTAGAGATATGTGTGAGTAGAGATGTGTTTAAGTAGAGTTGTGTGTGAGTAGAGAAGTGTGTGATTAGAGATGTGTGCGTAGGTCTTACTATAATTGTGGCAACTTAAGTGTGAATAGGCCTGAACTGTGGCGACTTACATGCGTTGCCACAATTTTAAAGAAGAATTACAGACGAACTGATGACAAATAATAAATAATTTTATTAAAAATATGTTAAAACTATATTAAATTTTTATATAAAATAATTGGATTTGTTAAAGATTTTAAACTTTTTAATATATTGCACTTAAGTTACGGTTTCCTCCAAAATTCGCAGTCGCTGACGACCTGGTAGCCGCGACCAGGTCGTTACGACCCTACCTGTTTTCCTCGGTCTCGCCAGTCGCCATTCTGTTATCTGGCCATTTTATAAAGAGTTGTTTTTTTTATTTGCGAGTTTATGCCTTTCAATCAGTATCAATATCTCTAAAAATTCGGTTCTTTTAATGTTTTTGAATTATCAAGCGGAAGAAGAGAATCTCCTCCTCTTATTAACATTACTTCATTAAGAAAATAGTTCTGCCAACAAAATAATACTTTTCCCTATAGCCCTTGGTTCATTAAAATCAAAAACAAAACAAAATTCAAAAAAATAATTTCAAAAAAAAAATTAGTATTTCAAATTTTGAGCGCCTATGCGCAGCTCTTTATGCAGAGTTTTGATAAACTGCCCATGCGCACGCGCATGGCCGTTTTTTAATATGTTATTTTAAATTTTAAAAAAAAATTACAAAAAAAACACCAAACAGACGCAAAACCAACGTTAACGTAAACCAAGGCCCCCTCATTAAAAAAAAAGTCCAAACCAAGAAAAAACCAAAACAAACTCCTGCACAGAGAGCTGCATTTAGGCGCTTAGGGATCTAGAGCAAAATAGCGTAGCGTATTTTATTTATTTATTTTACAACTTAACAGGACATACGTCCCTTGTTAACGACATTGCATTCATTCTTAAATGTCTATGTCTTATTTATGTAGATGATATTAAAATATTTAAAAAGATTGATTGTGTGAATGATGCTATTGAACTCCAAGATGATTTAAATAGACTACACGAATGGTGTGTAAGAAATCGTCTTTCTCTCAATGTATCCAAATGTAACGTTATGACCTTTACCAAGAAAAAAGTACGTATAATTTATAATTATAACATAACTGGTTCTATTCTTTCTAGACCTGATCTTATGAAAGACCTAGGAATACATTTTGATCCGCAATTATCCTTTGTTGATCATATAAACAAAACAACTTCAGCAGCTTTTAAATCATTAGATTTTATCTTTCGTAACTCGGAGGGTATTCAAAATTCTCACACATTTACAGTGCTATATAATGCATTCGTTAGGTCCAAGTTGGACTATGGTGCAGTTATTTGGAACCCTAAACATGAAATTCACAGAAACAGCATTGAGAAGGTTCAGAAAAGGTTTTTAAGGTATCTGTACCTAAAAACATATAATGAGTACCCTGCGCTTAATGCTCCTACCAAAAGTTTAGTGCAGAGATTTGGTTTTGTAAATATGGCTTCACACCGTTTTTATTATAGTGTAGCGTTTTTGTATAAATTACTTCATAATATTATTGACTGTCCATACTTATTAAATAAACTCAAATTTCACGTTCCATCCGTTAGTACCAGGAATAGAACTTTATTTTACCTAAAAACACCTCGTACCAATATTCTAATGTTTTCGCCTTTATATATCATGTGTTCCAATTACGAACGCATTGGAAGTGTTCTAGATTTATGTTTTACAAATATTAATACCTTAAGATCTGTTTGTAATGCTGTAGAATTATAAATCATATTTTCTCATATAATTAAGTATTAATATTTTATGCAAATCATGTTTTTTTCTTTCTTTTTTATATAAGTCTCTATTGATTGTATTTATATTACTTCATAGTTTATTATAACAACTATTTGCTATCTAGTGCCTATGATATTGAAAAAAGATGCTCTGAAATTTCATTTATGGATATAGACTGTTATGGTATACACTTTTAGAAGGATATCGAACAAACTTGCACCAAAGTCTTGGTTATTAAACAAGTTTGCTCTTATATCAGCACGCATTTTCCTGATTTCAACGATATACATAATTCCATACCCCCCAAAAACGGAGATAGAACACTATAATCCTCACATGACGATAAATAAAAATTTATAATTATTTACACTAACATTTTTAATTTTTTTTAAAATGTTTTTTAAGGTTTTGATTTTTCAATTTTTTGTGCTAAAACATTCGATTTTTTAAGTTTTTTTTTATAAATTTTTATTTATGCCAACTAAAATTAGTTTAAAACTATAATTAACATTTTTTTATGATAAAATTAGGCATTTTTTAAAAATTATTTGTTTTTTTTAAAGGAATTTTGACATTAATACCCATTTTCAACCCCATTTTAAACCCAATTTTTTTTTTAATTTAAAAATATGGAGTTAAATGGAGAATTTTATAAGCTTTAAAATGATGTATTACACAACCCCCCTTTCCATTTAAAAAAATGTTCCCCCATGCCCCCCTGCATACATTTTAAGAGTGAAAGTATTAAATATATGCTAAAAGATAGTTTAAGTTGTCTTATTTAAAAGTTCCAAATTTGAAGTCGATATCTCAACTGGTTCAAAAGTTAAGAGGGGGGGGTGACTTTTGGACCGCTCTGTATATATATGTATACCGGGTGCCGCAAAATAGTGGTACACCGCTATAACTTTTTTGTTTATTAACCTATCAAAATTAAATTTAGAGGATGTAAATAATTGAATAAACTGCATTTTTTGACATTGTAAAAAATGTTCTGTCACTTCCGGTTTCACCGGAAACGACATCAACTTTTGATTTTTAAATGGAACACCCTGTATATTTTTACACATTAAGATTCAAAATTAAATTCTGAATACAACCATGTATAATTTGTCAATTTTTGACAGAACATGTCATATTTTAATTAAATTTTAATTTTAAATCTAGTTAGCTTTTGTGGTAATATGACTTTTTTTACTATTTAATTCATTTGTTTAATATATTATTTCTCTGCCAAATCTAAATATACCAGCTGGTGCCGCCTGATAGGTAGCACTTCGACAAGTGTTTTATGGCCTTAACCACTTGACACTAATGACTGGCAACTACAATCTGTTTAGTTCTATATACCATGGGGTAATAAATTAAAATCATATTAACCAGTTTTTAGGGAGCTTTAGTTCGGTAACTAGAGTCAAAGGAAAAGTAAGATTTTGTAAGCTAATAAAGTTTTATTAAAATATAATTAAATTCCATAATTTCTATCCTTCGATCCTGCAGCTTTCCTTTCTAATTCCTAATCTAATTTACATAATTTAAGCCTAACAAATAAATTTTCAGCGTTTAGAATCCAAATAGAAATTTTAACTGTCTATTGCAAATGTATAAAAAACCCTTCGCGACACCATAAAAGTTCCATTATTTCCCATTCAATTTTAGTCCATGATTATTACAAAGTTTATTTAAGGTTTATTAAAAGTTTATTAAAAGTTTCTTAAAATAAAAAATACCCCGGTAAAGTCAGAAGTTCGAATATTAAAGTTCCATTAAATTTCTATCCCGAAAAAAAATGCAAGTTATTAAATGTCCATAATTACACTTACATTTTTTAAACATTGGTTCACTCACTGAATTTATTATTTAAATTATTTTAATATTGGCGGAGCAAACTATCGTGGCCGTACTCGCGAAATATGTGTTCCTTTTCATATAAAAATCTGAGCTTTTATACCCTATTTTCGCATAAATCTAATTTTAATTGCCGAAACCTTTTAGTTTAACTACGCCGACAAAAAAATCGAGAGCAATCCGTTATAATTAACGTCAACATTAATAACCAAATTAGACACTTATTTGGCATTGATTTAATGCTGAAAACCGTGATTTACAAACGGATCGCCGCAATCAGGTCAGTCAGCGCATTAAATTAAAAAGCGCTCTCTTAGTATTGTCACAAGAATCATTCCGCCATAAGTGATTTATGAAGTACTTAACTATGCCGCTACTACAGGGTGTTATAAAAATTGTAATTTTGGCGCTTTCAACTAATTCTTACATTTTCGGAAACAAATAATGTTTAGCAATCCATATAGAGAATAAACAGTTTTTTAACTAAAATGGATTGCGTCACATCACACTTTGAAATATGCAAAATTATTCTTGGCTTAGTCATTTTCTAAGGAAAAATATGAATACAACGTTTTATTTAATTATTAACCAATTTGAAGCTCTTTAAAACTAGGCAAATATTTTTTTCAATAAAACTGTTTTTTTTTTAATGTAGTACCATTAAATCACTTTTTTTTAAAGATTGATACCCATATCGCAAATTTTGATCATTTTTGACTTTTTAAGAAAGAAGACATAAAGGCGAGATCAATAATAGTACAATGTATGACAGATAAATATTTGGAGTATGTAAAGAAAGCGAAGTCCGCTAAAGAAATGATTACAGGTTTAGAGAAAATATTTGAAAGAAAAAGTACATTTAATAAGTTACATTTAAGAAGACAATTGTTATCATTGAAATGCGAAAGTAAGGATAAGTTGCAAGATCACTTTTTAAAGTTTGATACGATAATAAATAAAATAGGGTCAACAGGATTAAAAATGGAAGGAACTGATAAGGTTTGCCATCTTTTACTTTAAATGCCACAATGTTATGAAAATGTTGTTACGGCTATAGAAACAATGAGTGTAGAGAATACTATCGATCTAGATTTTGTAAAAACATGTCTATTAGATGCAGAAATTAAACAAGAAGATAAAGGGAATATATCGACAAAAAGTTCATCATATGAAGTTGCATTCAGTGCAAAACAAATAGAATTAAGTACAATGGATATCCTGTTATACGTATGAAAATAAAGGCATTATTTATTTATTTATTTAATAGAATGTTATAAATGTCATAAGAGAGGTCAAAAATCTTCAGAATGTAGAACAGGAAGATCACAATATAGAGGAAGAGGTAGACCATATTATCGTGGTGGTTATAATAGTTACAACAGTCAGAATAGTAATAAGAGTCAGAACAGTAATAGCTACAGTCAAAATACTCACCAACAATCACATGTAATACAAGATGAACAAGGTAATGAGTCCTATTTTTTCATAGCAATGAACGAAGAATATGTAATGTATAACAATGCTAAAACAAATCAGAATTCAGTAGAATTTATTAATGACTCAGGAGCGACTGAACATTTAATGAAAGAAGACATGGAAAAGTACATGAAGAAAGTATAACTTAATCCAGAAATTAAAATTAAAATTGCAAATGGAGAAACCTTATTGGCAAAGAAAAAGGAGATAATCAAAATAATTGTTAATCAAAAAGAAATAAATATTGAAGCATTAATAGTTCCTGGAGTATTTCATAATATAATATCGGTGAAGAAATTAATGAAGAGAAATTTTGAAGTAGTATTTAATAAATATTGTGTACAAATTAAAAATGGAACATATATGTGGGAATGTAAACAGAAAAATGGATTATTTATGTTACAAGGTAATATAGTATACGAAGAACAAGTACACACAAACATTTGTAATCAGAACAAACTATGGCATCAGCGCTTAGGACATTTAAATAAAAAAGGGTTAAAAATAATGAATTTATCTGTATCTAATGATACGTGTAATCATTGCATGAAAGGAAAGTTAACAAGAACACCTTTTGAATCACAACCAAGACCAAGAAGTCGAAGAATTGGAGAATTAATATATACTGACATAGCAGGACCAATATCACCAAGTTCAAATGAATATAAGTATTTTCAAACAATCACTGATGGTTATTCACATTATGTAAAAGTATATTTACTAAGACAGAAGTCAGAAGCTGCAGAGAATTTAATGAATTATATAAGAGAGATAAATACGCAAAAAGGAGTAAAAGTACAAAGATAATGGAGGGGAATATTGATCAAATATCTTTAAAGAATATTGTACAAAGAAAGGAATAAGTATTGAGTACACTAGGCCGTATTCTCCCCAATAAAATGGCGTGTCCGAGAGACTGAATCGAACCCTGTTTAACAAAGCAAGAACAATAATGTTTGAAACAAATAAAGTACCACAACATGTTACGCCAAATTCGTCAGCGTACTTTCAATTAGATAGAGCAAAGCCCTCTAGGAACCTTATCAGATCTATAGCCCCTGCAGCTCGAGTGGAGACGGGGTGGGTAAAGATGGGAGTAGGCGCCACTTAGTTTAAGATCTGATAGGGTAATATTAAGTGCCAGTAAACCAAGAAGCTTGGCACTCAAAAGCATCAATAACAGTTGGGCAAAGTACTACTGAGGAATAAAAAAAATGGAAATAAAATGGCAGTATAGTTTGTAATACAATAAACTTTATTGCGCGGACACTCCAGCCAGCACCAAAATAGGCGAATATACAAAGTTATTTACTGCCTTATAAATGTTTACTACGCTAAACAGAAACAGGCATAAAAAAAACATGAATTATTTTCACGCAGGTAAATACTAAATAAGCTTGCTAGCATAAAATTATGTCAGATTTACTAAATATTTTTGTCCAAGCATGCATGCGTAAACGAAAACTTACAATAAAGCGCTATTTTATACATTAATACAGAAATAGAATAAATTCGATTGTATAGCCCAAGCAGCTAATACCAAATATACCTATAATAATTTTTTGGAAATGTCAAACAGCTGACTTAAGGCAAAACAGATAATTTTATATTTAGCCTACTATCTTAAACATAAATACACAAAAGGAAAGCTTATAATTGCCCTTTCTAATTGTAGGACTAAATAAAACTAAGTTTCTAAACTATCTAGTAAGTATCCAAATAAATACCGTATGATTGTAGCTTCTACAGTGCTGTAAATAGCTTAATAAATACCTGTGTGCATCTAAAATGTATTGTTTTTGTAGTGAAAAACCTGCAGAATAATATGCTCGGACGTAGCAAACATCCAAAGGGGTCCAGGGGCTGAACCTCGATAAACAAACTAGGTCTAGTGTTCAAACAACTGTGGTCCACGATACTGCAAATTGAAGCCAAAACCAAAATTTTGCTATCCAGTTCTTAAGTCCTTAACTGAAACTGTTATCCAGTGCTTAAACTCGTAACTAAAACCCTAAAAATAATAGAAATATGCTAATACAAGCCAATCCCAAAGCTTAAAGGACAACATATAAACATATACAAAAATATCTTACCTTTTTGGATAAAAAGGGCTATTCTATTTGAAGATTACTTTGAATTTATTTAAGCTATTTAAACAAAGCTCAGTTTATGAGAGGGTAGCTGGAACAAGAAAAACGAAGTTACGCTGTGATCAAATTTTTGAGAAGAAGAGTACTTACTTATTTTTAATCCCGAAGTCGGAAAATTTCCAATAACCCAAAATCAACATAAGCAATGGCTTGGAAATTCAATTATGAATGTTTTTCTGTATAATTCCTACACATAAGTAATTACTATAAACTTTAAAGAAAAACCATTCAACTTTAGTAACTACACCTCTTCATACCAAAATTGTGAACAAAATGGCTCGTTGCCGTCAACAACAACAAGAAGCAGCTGTTTTTTTCTATAGACATTTGGTCGCGCCAACTTTAAAATCTCAATGAAATTGACGCTGAAGGCGACACCCCTCTGACAGATTAACATAGCCTAACTTTTCTAAAATAATAACAAAGCATATTTAAGGACAAAATTCCCTTGTTTAAGGTTCGAAATGACTGTAAACTACTAAAAGAATAAACAAAATGTTAAAATTAAAAAGGTAAGCGATTTTTGCACGTAACAAACAACATAGAAAATGAAGATAAAAAGTCCAGACAAAATAATATGGAGTGAAGAAAGCACGATTAGTAGCTCGATGATTTTTAGAAGAAAATAATTTTGACAATAATTATTCACCTGTAGCAAGATTACCAACAGTAAGACTATTACTTGCACAAGCAGTACAAAATGATTAGAGCATAAAACAATTGGATATACCAACAGCATTTTTCAATAGTGAAATTAAGGGTGAAATATACATGAAGATACCCGAAGGTCTAGAACAAGAAGAAGACAAAGTACTTAAAATGAAAAGAGGATTATATGGATTTTACTTGTAAGCCTTGGAATAAGAAATTTAATCAATTTGCTAATGAACACGGATTAGAAAGTTCAAAAAACGATTTTTGTTTGTATATTGGAAAAAATATTTGGTTATTAATATTTGTTGATGATATACTATTGACAGGAGATGAAGATGTTATGTTATCACTGGGGGTTTGATCAATAAAACCCATAGATTTATTTAATCGTATATTGCTAATATTGTGATCTCCCCCGCGCCACCATGTGGCGTATATAAGAACTAAATCTATATAGGCCGTCATAAGGCCAACTTCTAAAGTGACATTGGGACTCCCTGTATAAACTCTGAAAACTTTTCAGCAGCAAAAGTAGCTTATAATGTTTCTTTCTCTATCTGACGTTTATTTATGTCTGTATTATATTGCATTAAGCACGCACCTAAGCCGTATGATGACGAATCTGAACTAACTATTATATTTTTAAGAAAGTTATCTATCTGTCGTTAAAATCAAATGGACAGGAAACAGTTAAACGGTTATTAACCGACAAACGTGCAGTATATATTTTTATAGACTGTCAATTCTTAACTTATTATATTTTTGTTTGGGTCGAAAAATGCGAGGTTTGGACATTCTTGTAATTGTATTTTAATTTTTTCGAACGCGCTTATTTGGGCGGGACCCCATGTAAATTCTACATCTTTTCTTAGCAAAGAAGTCAACGGTTCTAGAATATCGCACTTATTTTGAATAAATTTTCCCGCGAAATTGATCATCCCCAAAAATCGTAAAATTTCTATCTAATTTGTCGGGCAGGGAAATTTATTAATAGCTTCTACCCTTTGAGGATCAATTGAAATTCCCGAATCAGACAGGATATGTCCCAAATATGGCACCTTATTAGAACCTATTATGTATTTACCCCTATTTAACGTAACGCCCTCTGCATTTAATTTATCTAAAACTTGTTTTAAAATTTTCTCATGCTCATCTAGGGTTTCAGCAAAAATTAACACATCGTCCATGTGAACTACTACACCTTTTATCCCGCTAAGTATTTTAGAAAATAGCATTGTAAAGTACTCGGGAGCGCAGGAAATACCAAAGGGTAATATTTTGAAAAGGAATTTCCCAAACGGACTAATAAAGGTTGTCAAAAGCTGACTATCTCTGTCTAATTTAATCTGGTAAAATCCAGATGTAGCATCTAGTTTCGAGAATATTTTACCACCCTTTAACAACCCTAGAGTGGTTTTCACCTTAGACATAGGATAATGCGACCTTTTTACACTATTGTTTAGTCTAGTATAATCTACACATATTCGGACGCCACTGGATTCCCAATCGGATAAGGGCTTACCGACTACTACGATAGGACTAAACCACTGAGTAGGAAAATCTACCGGTTCAATAATGTCTAAAGCAACTAACCGCTCTAGCTCGGCTTTTAATTTTTCGCGTAATGGAATGGGCACCCCTCTAGGGGCGGACTGTACAAACGGCTCTGCATCTGAATTTAGTTTTATAGTCATTTCTTTTTTGAAAGCTCCAATATTTTTAAAAATATTTGGATAGTCATGCGCAATACTTTCTTTCGTTGTGGAACTAAAATTATTTCGCTTGATACTATTTACTCTAGGCTTGTACTCTGGAAACTTAAGAACTTGAAGATTTATAATCCCAGGTCTGCCTAGAATATGAATTTTTAAATCTTTAATACAATAAATATAGCTTGAATAATTAATCATATTATAGGTTAATTTTACTTTAATTTTCCCTAAAATATTTAAACGAACCGTCAGGACCTGTAAGGTTATCATTACATCTAACTATATTATTCAGCCAACTTTTATTAATCTTGTCTCCGGGATACGAAGCACATCAGCTCCAGTGTCCAAAAGAAATTTAACTTTATCTGTATTATTAACTAAAATGTCTACATACCATTGTCCTGTAGTTTTTTGAATACTACCTACAAACAGCTCTGTTGCCTCATCGTACTGATCTGAATTCTGTTGCACGCCATTTTCTTCGATAGAGTGAACTGACTTTCGATCACCCTTTTTTCCACTATGACACTGCTTTGCCCTTTTTCTTACACTGGTTACATATGGACCTACGAGCAGGGCAATCACCCCTAGGATGTTTTTGTAAACCACAATAACCACATATATTCCCAGGTAGCAAGGGATGTTATATTACAAGAAATTAACATCACTTTTGGGTGTATTTTTAAACTAAATCATAACATCACATAATATTGAAAAATAACATGTATTTAACATCACATTTGCAACGTAACACGTGTGACGTGACAACCATGTTATTAAATAACAAATATTTAGCAACGCTGTGAATATATCGCATGTCACATATTAACGTGGCTTTCACGTGAATGTCATGTTATTTTGCTTCTCACCGACGTTCGAAGCAAAAAAATCGATATAAGATGATGTTGATAGAGTAAATTATTATAAGGAAATTGTATACACATTATACGATTTCCAATGGATAGGGGGCTCTGCCGGGCTTCTCAAGACCACGGACACGGATTAAAGGATATATTCTCCGCTTAATCTCCAATTTCGTATTTAGAATGTATCTGTTTCAATCTGTGATTGTTTCAATTACTGATTGATTTTAAATCCGATTTTTTTATAGGGTTATAGCGTTTTTAATGGTTTTAATTTAGAAAAAGCTAATATCCTAAAATATTATTTAAATATTAAAGTACCAGTAACGGCCCATAAAATATTAGATATAACAGGAATGTGGATTTATGATGTCACAAACACGTTATTTTCGGGATGTCATTGTGTGATGTTATTAGGGGCGGACTTAGGACATCCCCACCATGCTACATTCTTGTTAATTGAGACTACAATCTTAACATCACATGTCACATATTAACGTGACTTTCACGTGAATTTCATGTTATTTTGCTACCTGGGTTTTCATTCACTACGCCACTGGACTTTCGCACCTCTGATGTATTCTTCTGAACCACCTGTTCTTGTTGCTTTCTTGCTGCTGGGTTGCTTTTAAACTGTACTCGATTAACTTTAGCTCCTTGACGAAGAACCAAATTTTGTGCATTTTGAAGCTCAACTTGCTTAACCAGTTCTATAGCTGTTTTTAATGTTGGCGACTTCTTTAGCTGTAGCTTACCACTAGTCTCTGCATCTAGCATGCCTACTATAATACGGTCAAGTATTAATTCATCTTTAAGTGCACCATATTCGCAAAACTCAGCTAAGCTGTGTAGTGCAGTTATAAATGAATCTATATTCTCACCAGGTTTCTGGACACGAAAATTAAACTTAAACCTCTCAAAGACAACGTTTCTTTGCGGCATGAAATGCTTATCAAATAAATCCAAGACTTCAGAATACTTCCCAGGGACTTCCGGAAATCTTAATCAAATTTCATCAGCTTTTCAACCATTATACAATAGTAGGTCTATTTTCTCTGAATCCCTCTTGGATACAAACCCTGAAACCGTCAAATAGCGATCAAACCGTTTCTTCCACTGAGACCATCCTTCCGGCACCGAAAAGTTGAAATTGTCCGGTGGAGAAACACTAGAGCCGGCCATTTTTTTATGACGTCACACTTTTCCGCGGCTTTTTTTCACAAATTTTCTACAAATTCCTTAAAGCTCGCTGCTTTTTTGCTTAAAATCACTTAAAATCACTTTGCTTACGGTTTTTAATCGGTACTGCACTGTTTTTACACGTGATGCGCTGTAAAACTTTTCTCAAAACGCGGAACTCCCGGTTTTCACTTGTACGCGACTTTCCCGTAGCAATCTCTAGAAACATGAGTCTTTTAACCATGCCACCATGTTATGTTATCACTGGGGTTTTGTTCAATAAAATCCATAGATGTATTTAATCGTATATTGCTAATATTTAGTACAAACATCGGGGAACACAATCGACGCGTACGCCATGTTCCATGCTCACAGTGATACTTCCCCGCGCCACCATGTGGCGTATATAAGAACTAAATCTATATGGACCGGCATAAGGCCTAATAGAACAGAAGAAGAAATGAATACACTCATACAAAATTTAAAGAAGGAATTCAATGGCAAATTTCTACAGAAATTTAACATGGCAGAAAGCAAAGGTTCAAAAAGTCCAATGAGAAAAGGTTTTCAAGTAAGTATGGAAGAAGAAGAAAAAGTAGAAGTACCATATAGACAGCTAATTGGAAGTTTAATGTTTATAAGTACCGGATCAAGACCAGATATATCTTTTGCGACAAGTTATTTAAGCCAATTTTTGGATAAACCAAAGAAAAGTGCATGAAAATGGGTCTGATATACACAAAATCTGAGAAAAATATCTTAGAAATATACACAGATGCCGATTTTGCAAATAACAAACAAGATAGAAAGAGTATTAGTGGGTCAGTAAGCTTATTATATGACAACACTACATCATGGTTTTCACGAAAACAAGCATGTGTTTCATTATCAACTGCAGAAGCAGAATACATAGCAGCAGCCACTGGTGTGTGTGATTTAGTGAACATTAAAAGACTGTGTAATGATTTTAACAATAATGTTGAGAGTATTTTATGTGTAGATAATAAAGGTGCAACTGATATGACGCAATCATATGAAAAAAGCAGAGGAACGAAACATGTACACACTAGATATAATTTTATTAAGGATTTAGAAAACAATTTGGCAGATATGTTTACAAAAAGTTTTAGTTATGAACAAATTAATAATATTAGACAAAAACTAAATATTATGTAACTCAGTTTATAATAAGTGTTTTAAAATGTATATTACAATATGTTAAGTTGTATTACGAGTTAAAAGCAATTTTAAGTTTGTATAAATACCAAACTTCAAATTGAGGGGGTGTGTTAGAATATCGAACATACTATAAGTTAGGTCTTATCAAAAAAATAAAAATCTTTTGTAAAAAACTTTTTTTGATGGGACTTTTAGTTGTAGAGATAACACAAAATTAAAAAAAAAGTTAAATCTCTGAGAGAATCGAATAGTCAATTCCTATGTATTTTGAGCCGCTGAATCCGAATCTGTGGTCAGAATTTGAAATTAGCTTACATTTTCAAGATAACCTTAAAAAACCTATCATATCATTTATTTATTTATCTATTTGAAATATTTACAGAATCAAGTAGTTTTTTTGAGGTTATGTTGAAAATAGGAGCTAACTTTTAAATCATCCTCAGATTCGGATTTAGCAGCTCAAAATACATAGATAGGATTTGACTTGTCGGGTCCGTCGCAGATCCAATTTTTTTAATTTTGTTTAGCTGCAACTAAAAGTCCGATCAAAAAAAGATTTTACAAAAGGTTTTCATTTTTTTGAATAGAATTAAATAACAGTAAAAAAACATATGTTTCTGTTATAACACTAAGCATTAATAATTAATTATAATCTGAATGTTTATTTACAAGAAAAACAGTAAAATACATAAAATACGCGGAGCGTCGTCTTAGGCGTGCAAGGGCATCAGTTCAGACTGAAGTTAGCTGTGGCCGCCTGGCTTTAGCTGCTAGGTGTGTCTACTTATTACATCCCCCTTTTTTAAACATAATTTTTTAAATAGGTAGGTTTCTTAACAATACGACCTGACCGAGTGTGATTAATATCATTAAAGTTAGGCGTATCAACTACTGTACTAGGATTACAATCAATCGTATTCATACTTAATATAGGACTATCTATAGGTAAAACATTTGGAGGCGTATTTTGTGAAACCGGAATATCACTTACTTTAGAACTTATTGTCACTTCATTATGTGACTTGCGAAGATGAAAATTATTACGCCTTAAATATTTAGCATCATCTTTTTGCACAATATATGATTAGATGAGAATTTATCTTTCCAGGAATCCAAGTTTTATTATCTAAATTCCTAATTAATATATTATCCCCTACCCCAAAAGTATTCCTAACATGAGCTGTCTTATCATAATATTTTTTACTAGTTAACTGTTTATTTTCTAACTGAAAAGCAATATCATTATTTAAAGTAGGTTTTAATATACCAGTATTGCAAGGCAATTGGTCCCTTAAAACACGAGACATTAACATCTGAGCTGGTGAGTAACTAACACCAGTAATTGGCGTATTCCTATAGCTAAGCAGACCTAAATATACATCTTCGTTATTAAAACATTTTGTCAAAATTCTTTTGGCTATACCCACCCCTTTTTCTGCAAGCCCATTTGACTTGGGATATCTAGGACTAGAAGTTATTACATTTATGCCCCAATTTTTAGCAAAATTCCTAAACCTATGACTATCAAATGGAATATTATCAGCCATTAAGGTGGCTGGAATACCATGTATAAAAAAGTCTTAGTATAACACTATCACTAGTTTTATCATTAAGTTCTTTAATGTCTATCCACTTACTATATTAGTTGCGTTGTAGTCTTGTGCTAACTTTGTTTATGTCTTTTTGAACTATTGATATGAGTGGTTTATGGTCGGTTTCAATAATGACCTTGTAACCATAAACGAACTGATGGTACTTTTCAACCGCTGCAACCACTGCATATAATTCTTTCTCTATAGGAGCCCACCTTTGTTGAGTCTCCGTTAAACTTTTTGAGTAAAAAGAAACTGGCTGACCCCTCTGCAAAAGACATGCGCCAATCCATCTTTTGACGAATCCGTTTACAAAGTAATCAGCTTACTTTTGTCAAATATTCTTAAGGTTGATGCCCTACAGAGTTTATCTTTTAAGTCTAAAAATGATTTTTCTTGGGGAGTATCCCATTTCCATACATTTTCCTTTTTCAAGAGTTCCCTGAGTGGACCTGTACTTTCTGTAAAGTGAGGAATGAATTTACTTAGGTAATTACACATGCCAATAAATTGTTGTAATGATTTTATATTTTGGGGCCTTTCCAACTTTACAATAGTTTCCACGTGATTAGAATCAATTTTAATTCCCGATTGAGAAATTATTAACCCTAAAAACCTAAATTCTTTTATTCTATATTTTCCCATTAAATTTTACATTAAATTCCCTTGCCCTGTTAATTACCTTTTGTAATATTTTATAATGCTCCTCTTCCGAATCCGCAGCAATAATCAGGTCATCAAAGTAAATTTCCACACCCTTGATGTCCCCAAAAATCGAAAACATATACTTTAATAAAATCTCAGGGGCGGAGATTATACCAAATGGCATGCGCAAAAATTTATAGACTCCAAAGGGAGTACTAAAGCAACAAATATTAGAGGTATTTTTATCTAAGGTAACTTGCAGAAGCCCGTCTTTCAAATTAAAAACTGAATAAATTTTCTTACCGCTCAATCTACTTAAGACTTCATCTGTGGACAAAATATGGCACCTTTCCCTTATTAAGTGTTTATTTAAATACTGTGGATCCAGACATAACCTTAAAGTTTTATCAGGTTTTTCCACAATCACCAGATTATGGCACCATTCTACTGGACCTGTTACTTTTTCAATCATTTTTCCCTTTACTAACCTATCTAGAGTTCTTTTGAGCTCTGGTTTTACAGATTCTGGAACCCGCCTCAAAGGTTGTACAACCGGTATAGTGCCCTCTTCCAATTTAATCTTATATTCGCCTACAGGCAAATACATCCTTATTTGCGGCTACAAATTTGTCAATACTAGCCCAATGTGCGTTTACTGAATCTATTCTTTTAACTAACCCAAAATCTACGTACGTCTGGCAACCCCAAGATTGGTATGGTATTTTCCTCTTTGGTTATCAAAAAATTAACATTTTTTACAGCATTTTTTATTCTACAGCTCAAAGTGACAGTCCCTACTGGTTTTAATTTACTCCCGTTAAAAAAAACTAAGGTCGTACCAGTTTTTGAAATTTTTGCTTGTGCATGCTTATTTATTTCAACAAAATACTTATAAGGCAGGAGCATTCACTGCCTGTATCTAATTAAAATAAAATGTCAATACTGCTAACGCTTACCTTCTCGGTCCATTGCTAATCTCTTTTTAATGACAAATGCAAACTATCTACTCTAAAATAAGTATATTTGTATCCCTGGTCACAATCACTATTTTCCCTTTCTTCTTCTTTAAGCATGCACTTTCTTCACCTGAGCTTTATTCTTATTATACTCACAAACTTCTGCGAAATGGTTCCTCTTCTTACAAATTATGCAAATTTTGCCATACGCTGGGCAACTTTTAGGCTTATGGCTCCTACCACAGAACCTACATGACACTGACTTTACTTGTTGTGTTACTTGAACATTTTGCGTTGCTTGAATCACTTTTTCTTTATACTTTTTCTTTGATACACTGTCAACTTGCTTTTCATGATTATTTAAAACTTTTAATTGCTTCTTACTTATCTCTGCAGCTCTACAATACTCCTAATAACCTTTATTGTAACTCTAAGTCTATTATTCCTATCACAATCTTGTCTGGCAAAAGACTATCTTCCAATTCTTTGAAATTACAAGGCTTAACTAAAGTTTTTACGTCTGTTAAAAAGTGCTCAAAATCTTCTGTATCACCTTGTAGTCTATTGAAGAATATGAATCTATCATATGTCTCATTTTGCAAAGGTGAACAGTGATCTCGAAAAGCTTTTATTTATTTTTTTTTTATATTTTTTCTTATTTTCTGCGGAGACTCCTAATGTTTCAAACACTATTTGAGCCTCTTCCCCGGCTACGTTGAGTAAAATTGCAACCTTGGTTTCATCGTCTTTTGCGTCGAAATCTGTAGCTTTCATGTAGTAGTTAAAACTGTTTAGAAATTGACTAAAGTTTTTGTCTACATTTTGAGTGAACCTGGTGGCTTAAAACACGACATTTCTTGCAAATTATCCGTTGAACTATTCTCCAAATTTTGCGTATCAGTCAAACTAATATCAAAACTTTCTTCCGCTTGTTCAATCCCGCCTGTTTTATTTACCGTTTTGCCCTTAGAGTTTCGCCTTGTCATCAAGATTTTTCACACTGACACCATGTTATAAATTAATTAAAAGCATTAATTATAATCTGAATGTTTATTTACAAGAAAAACAGTAAAATACATAAAATACGCGAAGAGTCGTCTTAGGCATCAGTTCAGACTAAAGTTAGCTGTGGCCGCCTGGCTTTAGCTGCTAGGGCTGTATGTCTACAGTTTCTGTTTAAAAAAGTTGACCTTGAAATACCTTGAAAACGTAAATATCCGTAAAAAAAGAAATCCATTTTATGTCTCCCATTAAAATGTATAACTTTTGTTAAACGCCTTTTTTTCTAAAATTCGAGATATTTGAAAGTTTTAGTTTAAAAAAAAAACACCCGGTATACGTAGGGATGTAAATAATAAAAAACGGTTTTATTTTTTTATACATATACAAATTTACAACCAATGGATAACCAGATCCTGGCACAATGGATAAACAGGCACAGGTCCTGGCAGCCCGGATCCTTAAAGTGTGAACCAACCCAATAAATTAACGATCAGATCCTAACCTAACTTATTTGTGACGTTTATCTGAGTCAAACCAAATTGAAGTTCTAAATATTCAAAAAAATAATATGAATATACGAATTGTAGGTACTAGTTTGACAACTAAAAGGCAGTTTATTAATTAAAAACATTTTTTGTTCAGAATTGGGTAAGAAAAATTAAAAAAAAAACAAAAACAAAAAAAAACAAATAAAAAAACAAAAAAAAAAAAACGAATTAAACGAATTAAAAAACAAAAAAAAATCGTTTTAAAACAATGTTTTAAAACAACGTATTAAAAAAACCGTTTTTTAACATCCCTATGTATACGTAGGTTAATATGTTGTTGTATTCCTTGATCAACACAACATAAAAAAAGGTTAATTTACTTCTGACACCAGGGCAACCTTTTATTAAGAGGTACCGAAACTTATTTTATAACTTCACAGTTATTTTGTATTTAGAGTCACAGTTTCTTCACTATAAGGTTTAAATGTTCTAGATGTTCTTGATTTAGACACTTGTTTATTATTTATAATAATATTTATTTAATACTTGTAAGATTATAACTTTGAGATAGATTTAAGATAGTTTTGAGATAACTCTAATTTAAGATACGTGCGATCTAACTCAGGTCTAATACAGCTCTGAGGGTAATCTAGGCGGAGCTCTATTTATATTAAATGAATACTGCTTAAGTCAGCAAAATAAGATAGACAAAGAGGCCATTGTTCTAGGGGGCGCCAACACCTCGGGGCTGTTATAGATTTTTGTTGAGCTTTTGAAAAAAGTGAGAACAAAAATCTCAAAAATATTAAAATATAAAATTAACTTAAGATATTTGATTTTAAGATAACTTAAGATACTTAATTTAAAAATTTGAGATATGTAAGATCTATAAGATATTTGAGCCTAAAACTAAAATATTTGATTAACATAATATAAATATATAAAATTATTAAAATAATATAAAGTATAAGTAAAGTATAAAATAATATATTTCAGTTTTGATTTATTTTCTTTTTCTTCTGAAGTCGACTGGAACGTCTAACTGAAGAAGTGGAATCTTGGGGCTCATCGTTCTGAGTTTTAGTTGTATACTCTAACGGAATGGGGTAGTTCAATCGTTGAAGTTCTGCGTCATAATGGATTAATGTTGGATGCTGAATGGGCTCTTTATGACATTGGTTGTAGATTTGTACGCATGGGCCACATGAAGAAGTTTTTCTTAAACATTTTCCTATAATGTTTGTGAATCCAAATTGTTTTAGAAGTTTGTATAAAATATATAATATTGCCAAGCCAGTGATTATTGAAAGGGTTGAAGTATACCAAAATGTTTGTTTCACAATAAAAGGTTTATTGAGTTGTTCTTGAAGTTGCTCATCAAACTGGTTAAGTTTTTGTTGGGCATATTTTAATTCATGAAGATCCAAATTATTTAATTTTATTGGATCCAAATGGATTTCGTTAAGTATAAGATTTTTTCTTAATTTTCGGCAGCAGTCATCTTCAGTTATATCTGTGAGTGGGATTTCGTTGGTTAGATTATATGTTTCCATAACCATTTGTGTTTGTAAGGAAACTTGATTTGTGAATGCTTTACAATTCGACTTTAATTTTAAAAGTCCTGCGTTTTTTATGACTTCTTGAATGCTGTCATCTTTGTCACAAAGAATTGATAATTGGGTTGGTTTGGAAGTTACATAGAACCACTGATTTTGTTGCAACTGGTGCCAAATTTCCATTTCTGCTACAAGATTTCTTGTTTGACAAGTTTTTGGGATTTTGATTGTTGTTTTCATGAGGAGTTGAACTTCACATTCGTCTGCTGTAGTTTTCTTTAGAGTTGGTAGGTTTTTGCATATCCATTTTGAAGGAATGTATTGAGTGCATCGTTCAAGATTTTCGATCATAATATAAAATGTCCGAGAAGAGGATAAAAGGATATAAGGTTTAGAAGGCTCAATATATGAAAATAAGGAAGCATCGTCTTTATGTGGGTTTGGAAGAGAGAATATTTGATACAAATCATATTCATTTGCTAAAACAATTGGTATCTCAAAAGATATTACCAATAATTTACTTTTTATAAATGATCTTAATGTTATTATTTTATAATAATGATAAATATTTTCTAAAGATAATGGAATAGGTAATGTATATTTTGTAGATATTTTTTGTAACTCTCGATATAATGTTTCTGGTGATAAAATTCTATAGTTTATAATGCCATTTTGAATTAACGAAACGTCATTAACATAGTTTTCTAAAAGAGTTTGAATTTCGTCAGTCATTTCAATAAGTAAGATTAAATGATTAGATATTTCAATTTCAAAATCCAACTGTTGTTTAAAGTCTTGTACTTCTTTAGTAAATTTATTAAATTTTTCAAGATTATTATTTAAAGTTAAAATATTTTCATTCATGCGTATAACTGAATTATTAAAATTAGATATTGTTTGAGATATTATTGAAACTTGCTGTTGCATTAAAACTTCAGTTTGTTTTTGATTATTTATAATTTGATTAATAGAGTCCGTATAAAATTGAGCATCATCAGCATCTGGTGTGCTAAAAAGCCATTTAAATGCGTCACCGACTATATTTAAGATACCACGTTTTCTGCGTGTAAGAACATTAAGTTCATGAGAGATTATTTTATAAGATTCTTTAATAGATAAAAATTTAGTATTTATATATCTTAATTGATTTTTACAGTCTAAATTTATGCGATCGGCTTGTTCCAAATTGCATAGATCTAGTGATAAGGTATAATAGTTATAAATTTGGTTTATTTGATAATCAATGTGAGAAAGATTATAATAAGTTAAAAGTGCGAAGTTGTCATTTGATATATGCGTTTTACCAAGATTATGGTATAATAGACCAGCCGTTGTTTGTAATGGAATAATTTCATATTTATTGCTGAGACGTGCTAGGCCTTGATTCGGTAAAGTCAGAAGGAAAATTACTAGGAATACTACGAAGGTCAATTTCTGATTCTGATTCAACATTTTCATTGTTTTCTTCAATGTTATTGTCTGAAACAATATACGGTTTTAATTTATTGAAATGATGCGTTTTAAGTTTATTATTTATAGATAGAGTCGCAGTATTATTATCATGTACTTGTACTATCTTATAGGGACCTTTATAATTCGGAGTAAGCTTTTTCTTTTTAATTTTAGATAAGCTGTCGTATAATAATACTAACTGATCTGCGTAGAATTTATATTCTCTATTATGAGATTTATCGAAGTAATTTTTTGAACTTTGTTTTGCTTTTATTTGATTATCTCTTGCAGTTTCTCGTAAAATTCTTAATTTATTAGTTATATTATTAGCTAGATCTGAATAATTAGGTTTAAATTTTGGAGAATTTATATGGCTAGGAATTCTTGCACGTTGTCCAAAGACTAATTCGTATGGGGTTTTTTGAGTGGACTTATGTATACTTGAGTTATAACTGAAAATTGCTAAATTTAAAAATTCGTCCCAATTGTTTTGGTCTTTATTAACATAGCATTTAAAATATTCTTTTAATGTTAAATGGGTACGTTCTAGTGCTCCATTACTTTCAGGATGATAAGGAGTTGTAAACTTATGTTTTATGTTAAAAGTTTATTAAGTTCCTTTATAATATTTGAGGTAAATTCGCGACCTTGATTTGATAAGAGTACATTAGGAAAACCGAATTGTGAACAATATTTTATTAAATATATAGCAATAGTTGTTGATTTTGCATAGCAAATGCTTGGATGAATTTAGTTAAATCGTCTTGAATTGTTAGAATAAATCTGTTATTATTTTGAGTTTCTGGTAAAGGACCGATTACATCCATTGCAATTTTTTCATTAAATTTAGAAGCTGTGGTAGTTATTAACATGGGGCTTTTATTATGTTTAAAGTCTGTTTTAGATTTTTGACATGTTTGACAATTTTTAATATAGTCTTTAATTTATTTTTTCATATTATCCCAAAAATAATATTGTTTAATTTTTTCATAGGTTCGTTCAAAACCTTGATGACCTGCAGATGGCAAATCATGATTTTCTTGTAGAATAATTTTAATTAGATCTGTGTCTGTTAAAGTAATACGTTCATCGGAAAGTATTTCATACTTAAAGTCCCTAAATAGAAAATATAATAAAGTATAAAATGTATCTTGTTTAATAATATCATTATTTTCTGAAATATCTGGTATAGTAAAATGTTTAGTTTCATTATGTTGCAATAAAAGTCTAAGATTATAAAGTGTGTCAAATAGAATTTCATAAAGTGCGGATTCATCTATAAATTCCTTAATAAAAGCTAAATAAAGAGATTGTTGAGGTAATCGTTTTAAATTTATTTCTTTTATTTTCGCATTAGGAATAGTTAAATTGTGTTTGTAAATATAATCAATGTATTTATTATTGTTTGATAAGTCACAGGATAAAGGAATTACAAAGTTTTTTATCCTGTTTAAGGGAGTATTTACTATAGTTGGTTTAGGAATTCTAATTTCTCTTTGATGAAAATTTTTAAAGTTATCAAATGTTAAATCTTCTTCTGGTTGAATATAGTTAACATTATGTTGTTCTTTTATAAAAATATATACTTTTATTTTTGAATCTTTAAAAATAAATTTAATTAAATTGAAAATAATATTTCATTCGAGTTTATCTAATCCACAAGCGATTTGTGGCATAGAAACTTCAGTTTCTTTGAATTTTATTAATAACGATTTTAAATATTCTAAAGACTGAGAAACAGTTTTATAACTAGATTTATTAAAATAATTTTCTTTTGTAATTAAGTAATATATTTTTCTACCATTTACATTTATAAAAGCTACTTCACCTACTTTTTTATTTTGATTTTTGAGTATATCGACAGACTTAAATTTGTTTTTAAAATCCAGTGCAATACCTTTATTCATGTAAAAATCTTTTGATACACAGTGAGCTAATGATCTTTTATTTAAGGGGTTAAAAATGTTATCGTGAATTATTATGACATTGTCATTTTTAACATTTAAGTTATTATTTATGATTTTATCAATTATTTGAATCAGTTTTTTCTAATTTTAAACGACTAAGTGCATCAGAATTAATATTATCTTTTCCCGCTTTATATTTTATTTCATATTCGTAATCCATTAATTTTAAGCGCCATCTTAAGAGTTTACTAGAAGGGTCTTTGCAGTTATTTAACCAAATTAATGGTTTATGATCGCAATATATATCGAATTTTTTCCCAAAAATATAAGGTCTAAAATGTTTACAAGACTCTACAATTGCAAACAATTCTTTTTCAGTAGTAGAATAATTTTGTTGCGCCTTGTTAAGGGTTTTTGAAAAATAGGAAATTGGTAAGTCCTTTCCTTGAGTTTCCTGCGATAATATGCCTGATATTTGGTCATTTGAAGAATCGCAAGTAAGACTAAATTTTTTATTAAAATTAGGATATTGTAATATAGGTTCCCTTGTTAAAGTATTTTTTAATTTTTGAAAAGATAAATTACATTTATCTGTCCAGACAAACTGAGAATCTTTTTTTAATAATGTGTTTAAAGGTTTAGCGATTTTTGAAAAATCAGGAATAAATTTTCTATAGTAGCCAACTAATCCGAGGAAAGACTTTACGTCTTTTTGAGTTTTAGGAATAGCAATATTTGTAATAGCTTCGACCTTTTCTGGATTTGGTCTTACACCTTTATCTGAAATAATGTGTCCTAAAAATTTAATTTCCCTATGTAAAAATTCACATTTATCGGGTTGCAATTTTAAATTGTGTTCCCTTAATCTTTGAAATACTGACCTAAGTTTATTAATATGATCAGCAAGGTCTTTGCCATAAACTATAATATCGTCTAAATAACAAAAGCATTTTTCGCCAATTAAGCCGGATAATACTATCGACATGTTCCTAACAAAACTCGCGGGGGAGGTTTTTAATCCATAAGGCATTCTATTAAATTCGTAATGTCCTGATGGAGTAGAAAAAGCGGTTTTGCACTTATCTGATTCTTCCACTTCAATTTGATGGAAAGCAGAGGATAAGTCTAGAACTGTGAAATATACAGCATTTCCGAGTTGATCTAAGATATTTTCAATATTAGGCAAACGAAAAGAATCGCCTATAGTAATATCATTCAATTTCCGATAATCTATTACAAGTCGCCATTTTCTTTTACCTGAGGAATCTAGTTTTTTAGGAACAATCCATAGATTGCTAGAATAAGGTGATTTAGAATGTCTGATAATATTCTGTTCAAGCATTTGATTTATTTGAGAATTTACTTCTTTTTCATGTACTTTCGGATACCTGTAAGTTTTACAAGTTATAGGAGCGTCATGTTTTGTATGAATAGAATGTTTTAGAGTTTTTGTAGAAGTTAAATATTCACCAGGTAAGTGAAATAAATCTGAAAATTCTTCACAAATATTTAGAATGGCTTGATTTTCATCGGAAGTTAAGTGATCAGTATGAATTTTTTCTTTTAATATTTTATTTCTATTAGTTTGATTATTATTTATTTTTGAATTAAAATAATTAATTTCTTCAAATTTATTTAAATCTACTAAATCTAAAGTAGGTTTTTCAATTAAAACTTCATTTTCATTCATATTTAATATAGGTATGATTGCTTTATAATTATCATTATTATATAATATATATCATCCCTCTTAGCGTGGATTAGTCAGTGCTAGTTGTGCTCCGTTTTTAAATTAAATTTTTGCTTAATATAAATAGAAAAAATTGTCAAAAAGTGTACAGTAGTGATTGTTAACACACTTGTTTCATAAACTTTTAAAAAAAGTGAGTCAAAAATAGTCTATTATATAGATTTCAGATAAAATTCGTTTATAAACAGTTTTATCGTGTTATCAAAACACATCGGCCGGGCTATTTCACGTGAATAATAAACTGTAACAGTGTTTAAATTAAAATAATTAAAAATAAACGATGTCATCTTGTATACAGTGTCTAAAGAAAATCAGCTCAAATGCATATCACATAATATGTACTAAGTGCAACAAACATTGGCATCGTGATTGTGCAAACCTAACAATAGAGGAAGTTAAACAGTATACAGCTGATTTAAAGAAACCTAATGCACCTCATTGGGTTTGTTCTATTTGTGTCCCAAAGACCCCATTGTCTAGGCGAAGCCTTTCAACAAGCGATGAATCAATGGAGAATGCACCAAATAATTTGATATCAGCTCTACGTAAAGAATTAAATACATTTAAATCTGATATCCAAAAATTTTACACAGAAAAATTCGAAAAGTTAGAGCTCTCAATCAAAGACGTACTTCATGAGCTAGAAATCCATAAGAAAAAGTTTAATGATTTACAAGCAGAAAATTTTACCTTAAAAACAGAAATTGCTGACCTAAAACAAGACATTGAAAATAACTCTGAGAAAATTATTTATGAAATAAGTGACAGAGCCAATCGCAGCAGAAACATTATATTTTACAATGTTCCTGAGTCATCATCTAAAGTTATTTCTGAAAAAATCCAACATGACTCATCTGAAGTGTCAGGCGTTCTAGGAGAGTTAGGAATATCTAATGATCTGGTAAAAGTTACACGTATTGGAAGAGTAAACACCACCAAAATCAGACCAGTTAAAGCAGTTTTCTCAAATCAATATTCTGTTCAGAAGGCTTTAAAATCAAAGAAGAATATTAAAAATGTTAAATATCCCTTTTCTTCGGACTCCACACCTCAACAGCGCCAGTTCATGAAAAACCTTAAAGAAGAACATTCAAGACGAGTGGAAAATGGGGAAAACGTAACTATAAAATATATAAATAATATACCTCAAACTGTGCAGAAAAACTAGTATGTCGGGATAACCTCAATGTGTATTATCACAATGCAAGTAGTATTCGAGGAAAGTTAAAAGAATTTAAGAATAATGTGGTAAGTTGTAATTATCATGTTATAATTATTTCTGAGACTTGGCTAACAAAAAATTTTAGTGAGGCTGAGGTATCATTTCATAATTATAATGTTTATCGGCATGACAGTATTTCTTCAACAAAAACACGCGGCGGTGGAGTATTAATTGCAATCCATAAAAGAATTAAGTCCAAATTAGTTAAAACAAATACATCCTTAAATGAGGTGGATGATATTTATGTTGAAGTTAATGGTATATCACAAAATTTTATTTTTGGCTGTATGTATATTCCACCAAAGCAAAATTTACCTGAATTAAATCAAGAAGAGTATCTAGGGCTTTATGCGTCTCACTGCGACACTGTCGAAAATATTAAAAATCGTTTTGTAAGCCATAAGTTAGTGCTTCTTGGTGACTATAATCTGCCCGAAGCATGTTGGACAAAAAATGAATATAGCTCTTTTACTAATTGTACACTAAAATGTGCTAGTTTGGTTTCCGAAAGATTTTCATATCTGAACCTATTTCAACATATTACCATACCGAACAATAGAGGTGTCTGTCTTGATTTGCTATTTTCAGATATCAATGATATAAAAGTTTTACCTGCTATTGACCTTTTAACAAAGAATACTATAAATCATATCGGTTATGTCTTTGATATAAATTGTGATTCGGAAGATATTATGCAGTATGATGATTTTTCTTATGATTTTAAGAAAGCAGATTTTAATGGTTTAAACGATTATTTAAACAATGTTGACTGGTCTTGTCTGGATAAGGGTGATATTAATTTTGTAGTTAATGAATTTTACAATATAATATACAAAGCTTTTTCATTATTTGTCCCCATGTCTCATTTCAGAAGTTCAACATTTCCGCACTGGTATACAAAGAGTTTAAAAGATCTTATTTTTAAAAAGAAAGCGGCCCATAAAGAGTATAAATCAACAAGGTCTGACAATGATTATATAACGTTTCAACTTTTACGAACTCAATGCAGTGAGTTAACATATCAAACTTATTTAGACTACATGCACAAGATAGAAAACAGACTAAACTCAAATCCCAGTGAATTCTGGAATTATGCTAGTACCAAAAAACAAGGTAATGATTTTCCAAATACTATGTACTTACATGATAAAACAAGTTCAAATGATAACGAAACTGTAAATCTTTTTGCCAATTTTTTTTCCTCTGTATACTCTCCAAATTCTGATGAGCCGTCAAAAGACTATAGTTTTAATAATACAGTACATATAAACTCTATGTCGTTTAGTAGTGTGGATATTTTGAACGTTATCAATACATTGAAAGAAACTGTCTCTTGTGGTCCCGATCGAATACCCAATTTAGTTATTTTAAAATGTAGAGATAAGCTCTTAGAGCCACTTACTAAAATATTTAATTTATCTTTGAGTAGTGGGGAATTTCCCGAACTTTGGAAGTCTACCTTTATCACACCAATTTATAAATCTGGAGACAGAAATGATATTTCAAATTACCGTGGAGTATGCATTCAGTCTGCATTACCCAAACTTTTAGACAAATTGGTTACTAATGAAATAACCTGGTTGTTTAGGAACATAATAACTCCAGCTCAACATGGTTTTTTCAAAGGCCGATCTACCGTTACAAACTTACTTTTGTATGAGGAATATATATTAAACGCTTTTAAACTCAGGTTACAAGTCGATTCTATTTACATGGACTTTATGAAGGCTTTCGATAAAGTACCTCATAAGTTTCTTTTCAGGAAATTAAAGGCACTAGGCATAACTGGGGTATTGTTAAACTGGATCATGAATTTTATTAGCGGCCGAATACAACAAGTAAAAATTAAAAACTTCACATCTGATTATATTAATGTAACCTCAGGCGTGCCTCAGGGTTCTCATCTCGGACCCATTTTGTTTTTGCTTTTTATTAATGATATAGTTACAGTTATTAAATACTGTTAGATTCTATTGTTTGCTGATGATCTTAAATTATATCGAGTGATTCAGTCAATATCCGATCAATACCTTGTTCAATGTGATATTGATAGCTTAGCAGCTTGGTGTAATGAGAATGGAATGATATTAAATACTAAGAAATGTTATGCCATTACTTTTCACCGAATAATTAAACGGTTTGAAAGTCAATATCACATTGATGGTATCTTATTAAAAAGTGTCGATGAAATAAAGGATCTAGGTGTTACTTTTGATAATCAGCTAAACTTCAACACACATATAGGTAATATTGTAAATAAAGGTCTACAGTTACTAGGTTACGTAACAAGATTAAGTAGTGAATTCTCAGCTCAGACCTATAAACAATTATATTGTTCAATTGTGCGATCATCTCTGGAATATGCATCCGTGATATGGTCGCCATTTTATCAAAACAGTACTAATCTACTTGAAGGAGTTCAGCGCAGATTTCTGAGGACGGCCGGATATAAATTAGGCATACAAAGAGTGGGTTTTGTTTACGACTATGCTACAATCTCTAATGGATTAAACATTGACCTTTTGCAGTCAAGGCGCAATAAGGCAGATTTATGCATGCTCCATAGTATTTTGTCAGGTATCTTCCAATGTCCAGCTCTACTGGAAAAAATAAATATAAATATAAATTTTTTAACAAGAAACAGTGTTCTTTTTCAAATGAATTTTCAAAACTCAAATTATGCGTTCAATGGTCCATTGGCTAGATTGATTAGACTGGCAAATTTAAATCCAAATATCCATATTATTGGTGTATCTCTCAATCAGCTAAAATGTTTCTTAAAGCACAATGAAGTCATTTCATCCTAACTTAAAAAAAAAAACACTGTTTTATAGTTTTATATTTTTATTTTGTATACATATCCTTATGTTAAAATGTTGTAGTATTATGATTAAGTATTTTAGTGGTTCTGAAATTTTCTACATATTTTATATTATTATTGTTATTTTAAATTGTAATATTTTATTGTAAATTTTAATTATTTTCTTTTCTTTTAATCGTATTATTTTTTCTTTTTCATGAATATTGTTTATTATATAATTTAATTATTGTTATATTATATTTAATTTTAAGTTTAGTATTGAAATATTGTATATTTGTAATATTTTTTTAAAAAAGGGGGTTATCCCGTAAATAAATAAATAAATAAATAAATAAATAAATAAATAAAATATCGGGAATAAAAACATTAGGATGAATTTGTTTTTTCTCAATGAGACCATATTTTAAATTGTTCTGTGAAATATTTATTTCAGCTATAAATTCACAGTAAGGCGGAATTTTTATTTTATTTTCTGATGTTTGTGATTTTTCCAATATTATTTCTTTCGGTGAAATTTCTTTATTAAGTTTTATTTTTTTATTATCAATAATTATATTATTATTACAAAGATCAAGTAAGACATTATGTTTTTTAAGAAAATCAGTACCCAAAATACCGTCAAAATTTGTATTTAATTCGCCACCACTGACGACATGACTTTTGTGAGGAATAGTTATATCATTTATGATAAATTCTAAATTTGCTGACCCGAAGGATTGTATGGAGTTATCGTTTGTTATACCTTTTATTTCAATGAGATCATTCTTATCTAAGGGGGTCAAATGAGGTACTAAGGCCGTTGATTTTACAATAGTCGTAGTAGAACCTGTATCAATTAAAAATGTTATATGTTTATTTAAGGCATTAGTCATATTAAACGTAATTGTATTTAAATTTGAATTAGGTTGAAGGTTTATATTATGCGAAATATTTACACATTCATTTATTTCTGGTTTTGAGATGGGAATGCCTCTTCTTTGTGGTCCGTATCCTGAGGGACATTCGACACAGTGGACCTCTGGCAGTTTAAATGATTTACTCTTGGATTAGAATTATTTTTAAATTGTCTTTTTCTACATTCAAAAATTAAATGTCCTGGCTTTTTGCAATAATTGCAAAATTTTTGATAAGAATTATTATAATTATTTGACGTAGAAGGGTTATTGTAAAAATTATTATTTGAAAAATTAGGATATGTATACCTATTTTGATTTGTATTGATAGGTGGACCTCTATAGGGACCTCTTTTGCGACAATTTTGCGAGTTATGTGAATTATTTTTACAATATTTGCAATACATATTTATATTAGTTTTTTGTTTTGTATAATTGATTATTTTTTCTTCTTGCAGAGCAAGATTATAGGCATCATTAAGTGAATTAAGTTCTCTAGCTCGTAACATTTGACTGATTTCTGGTTTACAATGAATTATAAACCTACGTAAAGCAGTGCGCTGAATAGATCGTTTTAATCCAGGGAAATCCTGAAAATCTTCACAATTATTTATTTCAGATTGAATACATTCATTTTTTATTTTTTCAATTCTTTTAAAATAATCAGTTATAGATTCGTTTGAAAATTGCCTGACTGTTTCTAATTCTTCGTGTGCTTGTACAAGATGCTTTGTTTGACTATAATATTGTTTTAATTTTTGTTTAAGTTCGTACCATGAGTCGATATCAGTTAATTCCAACTCATTTACGACGTTGCTTGATAACTGTGCAACAACAAATAACAATAAACTATCTTTCTGATTTGGGGATGCTAAAGAGAAAGCACTGTTCGTATTTTGTATAAACGTGTTAAGTTCGAGCCTATCACCCGTAAATGGTTTTATAAACTTAAAAAGTACAGTTAATGGAAGATCATTATTTACAATGATTGAATTATCGTCGCTTATCATATCATTTTCATTTTGATTTTGATTTGGTTCTTGGCTTGATGTTATTGGATTTGAGTTAGACATTTTTGAACTTGAAATATATAACTTTGAACAATTTTTTTTTTTTTTATTATTTAAAGGAGAGTTGTATAATAATTGTATTTTATTTGTTTTATGAGTTATCGTATTTTAATTCTTACTTATTTCTTTTTATATTGATTTAAGATGACTCAAAAATATTTTTATTTTTGAGATAGACTCAAAAAATATTTATTTTTTTGAGATATATAAGATTTATGATTTATATCAAGTTTTATTTAATAGGATATAGGATAGGATGAACATTTATATTATAAAGTGAAAAAACTTGAAAAATGACTTACGTCTTGTAGTTCCTGTACAAAGGATATCTCTTCCTGTACTAGCTTGTACTCCAAGGACGTACTCCAGTACTCCAGTATACTACAGAACGAATCAGGATGAAGATGCAGGTAGGTACTTTTGTTAAGAGTTGAAACTCACAGTGATTGGAACTGGTTTGGAACTGGATTACCACTTCTCGTTACCACAATCACCCAAAATATTCAAACGTATTTGAATATCCAAAATGTTTTTGGAGTATCCCACTTCTGACACCAAAATTCCTATGTTGTATTCCTTGATCAACACAACATAAAAAAAAGGTTAATTTACTTCTGACACCAGGGCAACCTTTTATTAAGAGGTTCCGAAACTTATTTTATAACTTCACAGTTATTTTGTATTTATAGTCACAGTTTCTTCACTATAAGGTTTAAATGTTCTAGATGTTCTTGATTTAGACACTTGTTTATTATTTATAATAATATTTATTTAATACTTGTAAGATTATAACTTTGAGATGGATTTAAGATAGTTTTGAGATAACTCTAATTTAAGATACGTGCGATCTAACTCAGGTCTAATACAGCTCTGAGGGTAATCTAGGCGGAGCTCTATTTATATTAAATGAATACTGCTTAAGTCAGCAAAATAAGATAGACAAAGAGGCCATTGTTCTAGGGGGCGCCAACAATGTATATGCTTGTATACTAATAGTATAAAGTATAAGTTTCGAGGTTTTTCTTTAAAACTATTTTTTATGCACTTTTAAAACTTGCAAAAATTAAATTTTCGCTAAATCTTCAAATAATTGGCGATTTTTTTATGTTCTAACTTAAGGGAAGGTGGGTTATAATTTTTTTAGTTTCTTCCAACTAGTATTGTTACTAAATAGTACCAAAGAAACCCACCAAAATTTCCCCAATTTTATATACAATCAGTTTTTATCCGAAAAACAGGTACTGATTTTTTTCAAAGTTTGAGTGCTCTGAGCTACCTCTAAAAATTAATCGATTTGGCTCATTTTTGAGTGGCCACCGTATTTTTCCAAGTAGCAGCTTTTGAGTCAGAGAGCGTTTTCGATTTCGAAATTTGGGATTTTTTGACACACCCTATTAGGGAGCGTTCAAGTATTACGTAACGCGCTAGGGAGGGGGTGGGGGTCCCGAAAACGTTACGCCGAGTTACAGAGGGTGGGTGGGTCAGTAAAAATGTTACGCAACACTTAAATTATAAACTTGTAAATGCACATGGCGTGGTTAACAGTCAAAGAACTTTTACCTCAAGAAGTTATTTCAGACCAATGTTTATGAAGGTGTCATCTTTTTTTTTTGTTTGTTTACATAAACGTACGCGATACTGCTTCTGGTGTAAACATAAGTATCGCTAGTTTTGACCTTCTGGTGACCAGCGCAATGTTGCGTAATTTTCACTTTATCATTATGATAAATCTTTATACCTACATTAAAGTTTAAACAAACCATATTTCCATTAGTATTTATTTATTAGCACTTTAATAAGAAACATATTCTGTACATATTATTTATGAATAAAATTGAGGTTATGTGTTGCTTGACAAAGTTTACGACATTAGACTGTGAGTTTACACATTCTTTCTCTCTCTTTACGCGTACTAAGTGTAAACAATAGTCACTCCCCACCAGCCCCTCACCGTAGTTGGTTCACGCTTCAAACAAAGCATTCGGTAGATTTCATCATGTTCATTCTTGAGGTAAAAGTTCTTTGTTAACAGTTCACTAAATCCTATAAACAAAAAATAATATATAGATAGAAAACCATAGCCAATAGCCGGTTTTCGGTTAACCGGTTGCAGAAATTATATCAGACAGGTTTTGGGTTAAAAAACGGAAGTAATAACCGGTTAAAAACTGGTTTAAACCATAAAACAAAACTTCCTTTCAATTTGTTTACGTCTTGTAAAAAGAATTTTTTCGTAACAAATGGGGGGCGGGGGGTCTCGAAAAAGTTACGCCGCGTTACATGGGGGGGTGGGGTCAAAAATGGCCAAATATTACGTTACATATTACTTGAACATTCCCTTAGATATATTCACGTATGTCAAATATTGTCAAACGTTAGATTTTTATATTTTATAACGTTTTTGTATAACGTTAGAGACTAAACATAAAAATGTCACTAATCTAATGTTATGTTAAGTTAGATTTATGTACTTTTTACCAGGGTTTTTCTCTATTTCTAAAACAAATAAGGTCAAAAAACGCATTTTTGAAATTGCTTTAGACGTTACTGAGTTATTGACTCGTGTACTCTAAGTTGGATCACCTTGTCCCTATTCACTGATAGCTGAACATCTAGTCCAAAAATTAATAATTTATTAAAATATTGCAAATTAAGAAAAATATATTAAAAGCTGACTTTTGCTGCCGCGAAAGCGTGCTGTTGCTAGACAGGAATGTTATGGAATTTTACGCCCCCAAATGCTGCTCGAGTTGGACACTTTTGCGTAGGGAGTTGACATTTTTTTGCTCTATATATCTCAAAATATTTGTTCCTTTGTGCCTGCCTTTCCAATATTAGGTATATTTTGTTGAAAAATACAGAAAAGTTTAGCAAAAAATACAAAGTTTTTGCAAAAAACATTATCCAGACTAGAAAATGTATAATTTCAATAATAAAATGTCATAAATTTTTACATGCCTATTTTATATATTTCTTTTAACTTATGAAGATTTGTTTTGTAGCCAATTATATATACAGGGTGTTCCAACTCATTTACTCAGCGATTTTCTGGAAAACTAAAAGGGATAATCAAGCTCTTCAAAGACCACTTTAAGTGAGACAATAATATCTATAAAAAGTAACTAAAAATTAAATCAAACCCTTAACCCTTCCCCCCAACTTACCCCTAACTTTATTATATTTTTTGGTTGTTTTGGATAGGCCTTGAGCGTGCGAATATAATAATATTATACCTGCTATTTTTATGTTTTAGAAGTGGTCAAAAATAATATAAAAAACAAGTTTTTGAAGTTAAAACCCTTCTATTAATTAAATGTTATGTATAACTAAAAAGTTGAAAACAAGTTATTTACAAAAATTTTCAAAAACTAGATTTTTAAAAGAAAGGTTTTGGAATTTTGGTTGGTTAGAGAACTTTTCCAAAACCCTTTTAAAAATCTAGTTTTTAATTTTTTTTGTTTTCAACTTTTTAGTTATACATAACATTTAATTAATAGAAGGGTTTTAAGTTTAAAAACTTGTTGTTTATATTATTTTATTTTCAAGTTTTTTAGTTATCTTTTAATAATATGTAAAGTAACACTTATTGGGTGTAAAACAGAGATTTTATACAAAACTGTATTGCCAACGGACTCCGTTGAACGGAGATAAGCATGCATACTAAATTTCAGATTTCTAAGTTTTTTTCTGTCTTGGTTAAAACAGAGAGAGAGAGGGTTCATTTAGCCGTATAGGCTATTTTGGGGTTGGGGTTTTTCATATAAAATTGTATTTACGGGAGATAAGCATGTGTACCTAATTACACCTGTCTAAGTTTATTTTAAGTGGGTAAAACAGAGTAAATTTTATATAAAATTTTTGTACATGTGTACCAAATTTCAGCTCTATTTGTTTATTCTAAGGCCCTCATGGGGGTGATGGGGGGTTGACAGGGGTTTTTATTTATAGTAAAATTTTATTATCACGGGATGAGTACGTATCACAGAAGTTAACATCTAGAACGGAATTTGAGCTTTGCGCAGGTCTTCTGATTGTGTAATAACAAAGTATAGATATATTTCAGAATGTAGTCAAAATGGCGAATCCAACGTTGCCAACACACTATAGCGGTTCTTTTGTTTTATATAATAAAATATATTATTTCAAATAAAATCTATAAATCTTGAGAAAAACACATAAATGATACATTTAATATTAATAAATGTGTTATAAAATACAAATTAACAAAAAAATTATTAGCATAAGTGAATTTAATTTCTGTATATGCCTGTCAATTTGATATATCTGACAACACTGTATGTATGTATGTATGACATTTGACTCAGCTGTATCGAGTTCATTTATGGCTGTGTTTATTTATTGTATTTATTCCTTTTTCTATGCTGTGCTAAGTGTTTTTGCATTTAAAATGAATTGCTATGTTCAAAAACATTAGGAGACTTCTATCTTCAAATTCCAACATTACCTTTCATAGGTAAGTTGAATTACGGCGTGTACATTTTTTCAAAACCGAAAGAATAATTAATAATACAAAAAGTAACGAATTGGTTTGTGATAACTGATAAAATCATGCCTGAAATACACGCTAGTTATATAAAAACCTCATTTTGGTTTAATTTAGAAAATAGTAATATATTTTCCTCAAACTTAATAAAATTTAGAAGTTTTTGGTATTTTAGTCATGGTTTGGTCAGTTTTTAGAAATCAACTCGTTACTTGTATTGTCGATATAATATACATATATGTTCTGACGATATGTAAAATTTATAATTAATTCTATTTTCTTGTTTTTAGTTCAAGGAATGTCTTCAATAATAATCCGCCTGCACTGCAGTTGATGTGGTCAATAAGAAAATGAATTTCACATGCGAACGTGTCCGGCAGTAGTGGCAACAGCCGGGTGCTAGATACCACCACAGTTTTAAACGTTTCCAGCGCTAAAATAAAAAATTTAAATATGATAGACGCAATCAATATATCAGATTTGAGAAAAAAGAATATTGGTTATGAGAATGTTTCAGCAGATAACAACTACCATGTTCTTTCATACCACATAGGACTCACTGAATATTGTGGCAGCATTGTTACATACATTGGAGGCTTTGCCGTCAAAATGCTAAAAAATCAATTGTGTAGATTGTTTGGATTTGCTGACAACAAATGAAATCACTGATGCAAGATATAATCTAATTAAACGGAGAGACTTGGATAGGTTCACCCTAAGGGGCTATCTATAAATTGTTTCATGCTTCTTTTTTCGATCCTTTGTAGATGGTCTAAATTTATTTATGTAGGTATTCATAAAAATATATTTTTAGTAATCTTTTGTTTAAATATTAGTATAAGATACTATTGTTAAGTCTTACCTTGTATACAACATATTATGAATAAAATATATTACATAACAAGTACTTGCAAGTATACATGTATACATTAATACCTCTGATTAAAAGGATAGTGATTGATTTGGGTCTATATATAAATTGCATAAGGAAAAAGTTGACAGCTTTATATCTCCACCCCCCTTGTGTAAGTGTTCGTAAGATTTTGCTGAACCCCTACCCCACTCGACCTACCTTATGTAAGATATAATAAATTTTGTAAATATTTAATGGTTTTACTAAAAAAGTTTTTTATGTTTAAAAGATTTATTAGAATGCAGAGCAAAATTCATTTGGAAATAATATAGTACCTATAGGCATAAGTTATTAATTTTTTTTTCTGTGATTTGTATTGATCGATATTTTCTAAATAAGAAAATTATACGTAAGATGCTGTAAGACCCCCAGCCTCCCATATAAGGGTGAATAGAGATTTGGAGGACCCATTTCCCCCAAAAAATCGTTGCATAATTTATAGACAACCCCTTTTTGATAAAAAAAACAGAAGTTATCTAATTATTATATTAAATATTCTACAACTCCAATATTCCAATATGAGTCCTGATCACAATATCAGTTATTTAACTACAAGAAATTATGCAGTTTATTACGCAAAAGCTAAAATGAGTTGCGACTTTTGTTGGGGTTGTCGACATATTATATGTATAATACATACGTGCTTAAGCACTTAATTAAATTTTTGCATTAAACATTAAATTTTTCTGTGCAGGTCCTTTGTTTTTTACTAAGATTTTTTTCTCAGAATTTATCAGATTTTGTCTGCAAGGTTAGGTTAGTGTAACGTAAACAAACATTTGAATTTCCCGCCATAGAAAAGAAGTCAAAATGGCGGAGAGAATTTTACACATTTAATTACTTTCTATCTCTCTCACATAGCCGTTCTAGACCTTCAGTTCTATGGTACGTATCCCAATTTTTTGTTTTAAATTAACTCACGTGGATAAAAAAGGGTTTTTGATATTTTAGGGGTGGAGGGTTGAGGGGTAAATTATATTAAATTGTTCTGTTAGGTCAGGTAAGCAGGTGTACCAAATTTCAGCTCTCTAAGTTTATTCTAAGTAGTTGAAAAAGCATTTGGCAAATTTGAGGACAAATATACATAAATACCTACCATAGACAAAATAAACAAATAGATTGATTTTTGATCGTCTGCGCATACTTCTGCGTCCCGACTAAATGGGTCCTCCATTTTGATTCCAAAAGTCCATGGTTTTCTGTTATTTTTTGTACGCGTTTGGTGTTTTGTGCTAGAAGGGTGAACATTTTATTTTATTATAGACTATATAATAGCGTTTTTCAACTTTTAAAGTCTTTCTGTGTTTTTTGTATATTTTATAGTGCTTTTTCAAAGAACTAGTAAAGTCTTTGCAATGACGTGTTTTATAAAAAGTTGTAGAAACATAAAACGACTGCTACATTTTACCTACTAATTTAAATTTCCCGGCTGATTTCTGACATAACTTCCGATCAAAATGGAGGACTCGTAAATTTGTATATAACCTTGAGATGACGGCTCATCTATGTGCTTTGTCTATGATACCTACATATATACACGCGCCTGTCTGAGTGGATTTAGTTCGATCATCTTGTAACCCTATTTTTTTTTTTTTTCATAAAT
>CAUEHQ010000018.1:0-23405 GCA_958510825.1 Brachypterus glaber | reverse complement strand
TGGTTTTAGCAGAAATGGGTTATCTCTTTTGTTTTATGAAAAATCGCTGCCAAATATACTTAAAATCAGGGGGGGTTTTAAATGATTTTTTACCACTTCTAAAACTTAATAATAGCAAGTATATTATATTGTTGTATTTGCAAACTAAAGATCTATCCAAAACAATCCAAAGATAATAGGAGACTCTTTTAAAAAAATAAATTTGGGGGAAGTTCTAAGAGGGGATTGGGGAATGGATTTTATTTTTATCAAATTTTTATTTGTCATATTTAAAGTGTTTTTTTCAGAACTTAATTATCTCTTTTAGTTTTCGAGAAAATCCCTGCTTAACTATAGTGTTGTTTTTTACGTTTTTTACCACTTCTGAAATTCAAAAATAACAAGTATAACATATGAGTGTATTTGCAAGCTCAAGTTCTATTCAAACCAAGCAAAAAAATAAAGGGGTGCTATTTAAAAAAATTAAGTTAGGAGTAAGTTGGGCGGAAGGATTGAAAGGTGGTTTGTTGTCTCATTTAAGGTAGTTTTTGCAGAACTTGATTATCTTTTTTAATTTTTGAGAAAATCGTTGAGTAAATAAAGTTATTATACAGAGAATTTAAGAAGTCTAGGTCACTTTTCAAGACTTATGTGAAGAGCTTACAACTCCGAGGAGGGTTATATTGGTTCGAAAGTCAATTAAAGCCGGTGGTTCCCTCTACTACTAGCCCACACAAGTCCTGGACTTAGGGGATGCTTAACTAAGTAAAATAGTATGAGGTTAAAAATAAACATAAAAAAATGTGAGAAAGAGCAGGCCAGACAAGAAAGAGAAAGACTGCGACATTGAAGAAGGGCGAGAAAAGGGTCTAAAATCACCAATTTTTAAATTGACATGTTTTATAGATGAGCATGTAATAAATACAGTATTAAAATATTATAAACTAAAAAAATATATAGAAAACGTTTATTTTATTGTTACATACAGCCTGTTCCAGAACTCGCGTACCGAAATTTGAGGGTATATTAAAAACCCTCTGGAAAATATGAAAAAAATTTAAAAAAAATCCATCTTCAATACTAATTAAAAAGGAAGCTATTTAATCTGACCAATCCTGTTGCTGATGTTAAATTACCTAAAAATTAGTTTTTCCCTACTTATTAGTAACTATGGTTGCATTTTAATTGTTGACTCGTGCATTGTTTGAGACTTTCAACTTTAGATTTTTTTAGGTTATTATATTTTGACAAAACCGACAGAGGTTATCAAATATTCTATTTTTATAGGGTCACTCCATCCGGCGGTGGTTTTATGATACCCGTCTTAGACGGCAGCAACAAACTGCCGCTGCAACTCCATTCAGCGCGCTGAATGTAGTGTTTTTTTTATTAGAAACTCAGAACTTTAATTGATTTACTGGCTATAAATTCTTAATACAAATTAATAAAATAAAAATACAATAACTGAATTTTATTTATTTATTTCAAAGTAATGAACATAGGAAAAATTTTTATCGGTGTTCCGAAAAGAGAACATTCTAGCTAGAATGTAATTTTAAGATTGGTGCAGAGGGCAAGGAATTTTGGAAGCTTAAACGCAAACAGAAAAGTGGTTGGAGACACTTCGCGAAATGCAAAAACTGTTGATAATAAAGAAGCTGTCATTTAGACTTTTGAAGAATAATCTGGAACAAGCAAGAAATCTTGATATGTCTGTCCTGTGTTTAATGAACTCTAAAAGATGAAGAAACGCATTATTTTTAGCAAACTCGCGTTCAATGTATAAAGCATGCTAAAGAATATGTTCAAAATGACCTCCACCAACTTGAACACATAAAGCAGCTCTTTTTAACAGACTTCTCCTGGCATTAATAATCATATTTGGAGTTACTGACTCAAGCGCTTCATGTATTCGGTCTCCTAGTTCTTCTACAGTGTCTGGCATATTTCTATACACTAAATTTTTTACATGGCCCCATAAAAAGAAGTCCATTGGAGTGAGATCAGGGGATCTAGGAGGCCACCTTCTGGGACCCCCACGGCCTATCCAACTGTTTGGAAAACTGTTGTCGAGTTGGCTTCTTCATGTTGAAACCAGATGTTATCCACATTTGCCAACCTTTGAAGTGGGATGTCATCAATAAGATTTTCCACTTCATCCCTTAAGAAGTTAGTGTAGGTTTCGCCATTCAATCTGCCAGGAAACTCATGGGGTCCAACCTAAAAACAAATATTTTAAGCATTTTATGGTGGTTTATTTCTCAAAATAACTTACTATAGCATCTCCCAATATTCCGGCCCAAATATTCAAGGAAAACCTTCGTTGGGGATTTCCTTGCCTGAAGGCATGGGGATTTTCCTGTCCCCAAACATGAGAATTCCTTGAATTAAAAAAACCATATCTTTGAAACCCAGACTCATCCGTAAAAAGAATGCTTTTTACAAAGTTTTCATTTTCTTGATGTTTCTGCAACAGCCATGTGCAAAATTCGACTCGTAAAGGATAGTCCTCCGGTTTCAAGCATTGTACTCGAGTGTAATGAAAGGGATGCATTTTTTCATCTTTTAGAATTCGTTGAACAGAGGTCTTAGTCATATCAAGATTTCTAGCCACGATACTAAGGCTTGTTTCAGGTTCTTCTTCAAAAGCCTGAATGACAGCTTCTTCATTATCAACAGTTCTTGCAGTTCGCGGAGCGCCTCCAATCTCTTTTTTGTTTGGAGTTAAATTTCCAGAATTTCTTGCCCTTTGCACCAATCTTAAAATAACATTTCTGCTAGGATGTTCTCTATTGGGAAAAAGAATAGAATATTCTACAGATGTAGCTGAAGCACTCCGGCCACACTCGCCATATAAAATTAGCATTTCGCAATACTCTTCTGAAGTAAACATCATGAAAGTTTTGATATTTTTTTATGACATTAATAAATATTTATGTCACAGTAATCACCATGTCAACCTACAGAATATGTACCTGCAATAATTAAATTTGCTTCCATAGCTACAAATTCAACCTTTAATGGTAATTTATAATCAGCAACAGTATTGGTCCACTTAAAGCGTTCTTATTTTTGAATTGAACGAAGATGGATTTTTTTTGAAATTTTTTTCATATTTTCCAGAGGGTTTTTAATATACCCTCAAATTTCGGTACGCGAGTTCTGGAACAGGCTGTATTTTTAATTTTATCTAATTTTAAGCAAAAAAAGTAAGTTGTCGCTGAAAAAATCGTCCGTAATACTGCAACTCCGCGAAACGTGATTTGACAGAAATGTAAAAGTCAGTCATGTGCCATTCTTATTCAATAAACATTACTTTTTTCATTTCTGTCAAATTACGATACAAAAAATTGCAGTATCACGGACGAAGTAGTATTTTAGGAAGGTATTGTAAAATCAATTTAGAATACCTACGCGAATTTTCCCTCAAGCCATTGATATAACTGTTATTATAATAACTTAACAGCTAACTCAACTCTACAGTGCGGTCCAAAAGTCACCCCCTCCCCTCTTAACTTTTGAACGAGTTGAGATGTTGATTTCAAATTTAGAACTCCTAAATAAGATAACTTAAACTATCTTTAAGCATATATTTGATACTTTTATCTCTTAAAATGTGGGCAGAGGGGCATGGGGGGATTTTTTTTTTAATGGAAAGGGGGTCGTGTGATACATCATTTTAAAGCCTTTAAAATTCTCTATATAACCATACATTTTTAAATTTTTTAACATATTTTTTAAGGTTTTGATTTTTCAGTTTTTTGTGCTAAAAAAATATTTTTTTTTTTGTTAATTTTTACTTATGTCAACTAAAATTAGTTTAAGGGTATAATTTACTTTTTTTCATTATAAAATTAGGCATTTTTGAAAAATTGTTTGGATTTTTTAGAGAAATTTTGACAATAATACCCATTTTCAACCTTATTTTAAACCCCAAAAAAAATGTTTAAAAAAAATAAAAAATATACAGTTAAATGGAGAATTTTATAAGCTTTAAAATGATGTATCACACGATCCACCTTTCCATTTAAAAAAATGTCGCCCCATGCCCCCCTGCCCACATTTTAAGAGCTAAAAGTATCAAATATATGCTTAAAGATAGTTTAAGTTGTATTATTTAAGAGTTCTAAATTTGAAGTCAATATCTAAACTCGTTCAAAAGTTAAGAGGGGGGGGGGTGACTTTTGGACCGCTCTGTATAGAGTTAAGGCCCGTAAAAAAATGTTGTGAATAACAAAACTAATTCGTAAAAAAAATTGTTAGAATCCAACCCTGCACCTGACTTATTCGAAAAGTAAACTTGTTTATCATAAAAACAGTGTTGCCAAACTTATTATTTTTAATGCTTTTCAAAATTTTTATTCGTATAAAAGAAATATACCTAGCTTTATCAGATACTAAAACAGACTAAACCATCATATGATGTAATGGTTTAGTGTGTTTGAGTTTTCTGATAGAAAGAGGTGGTATTCCTTTATACCAATAACATTTTTAAAAAGCATTAATAATGCTAAATCTGGCAACACTATTTCTATTATGTACCTATGTGAAGGTGGGTCCTTTGCTGGCATTCGCTCGCGCTTAAATTCTATCTCTCTTGAAGCTTGAAGGTTGTAATCTCTTTGCTTCATCGCAAAATGACATAGACTTCTTAAATTCTCTGTGTATATAATATAGATAATATACCTACCCTATTTTATTTCAGTATTAGTAACTAAAAAATTATCTAGGTTTAGTTTAGCTTTGTAAGTAGATCTTCTGGTGGAAAACGGCATTTTGCGTAAATTTGAAGTATCATATAAATACCTGTCTTGAAAAAATAGTTTATACTTTTATGTCATATCATTCAGATAGAATATAAACTTTTGCAATTTTTTTATTATTATTAATAAAAATATGATTAAAATGTATGTTCTGAGGCTTTGCCCATATATAACGAAGAGAAGTGGCAAAAATTTTACAACAGTATTTTAAAGAATACCTTAGAAGTCTCTATATGCTCTTAAATATTCACCACAATTTATTATCACTTATTTATTATAAACTTATTTATTTTATCACTAAATTATATCACTTTGTTTGCTTATAAAATTTTATCACTAAACTATATCACTTTTTTTGCTTTTAAATTTATGGGAGCATTTTCAAAAAAAAATACGAACTTTATTTTTGACAGTGACAAGAGAAAAATCATTTTGAAAAACTTCATATAAAAATCAAAAGTACTAAATAGTTACTAATAATGAAATGAAAGAGAGTATAATAAATTTTACATAACCAATTATAATTATAAAAAATGTAAACTATATAGCAGTAGTGCACTTTGTTTAGGTTAATTGAAAAAAAATTGATTGTTAATTTTTCTAACGAAATCTAATTTAATTTTTTTAAAGATCTATGTACATTACTTATGAGAAATGGCCCCAGTTAAATTTGCTAAAATTCAAGTATGTTGCAACATACTCCAACGTTAGAGTTCTTAACTGACTGATTAAAAGTCTCTATGGGCACAAAGCTCTAACTGTTATAGTTTTCGTGCTAGAGCTTAAGAAAAATGGCGTTTTGTCTTTTAAGTCCCGTACCAAACAAGACTTTTAGATGAAAGTTAAACTAAGTTACTTAGAATAATAACTTCTTCACTTTAGAAGTCAGTGAAGTCCGAAAAAAATATATATTTTTTTATTTTTTTCTTTTTACTTAATTTGTGAGATAATTGAGCAATATTGGACACTTTACATAATTTAACCAGTGGCGTCTTTACTTTGTATTTTATTTAAAAAATTACTCTTGTTGTCTACGGCACTGTTTAAACCAAACCTGTGACACTCTGTTTTTTTCACGAGCTTTTTCATGTTACTTATTGACCGAAAACCGCCAGATCGCAAATATGTCTACGAACGAGATTTGAAGCCTTCTAGATTTTTCTAGTTTAAATTTAGAATTTTCTCCAGGCCAATATAGCAAATCTTCTCATGGATTTTGACAACTGCCACAAAAATATAGCCTACACTCATAAGTCGCTAAAAAAAAGTGCTAGATGGGTTGTAAAAACAGAAACAAAACTACATTAAATTATCCACAAATTAATGTATGATGTGTCCAGTTTCAACCAAAATTGGATATTTAAACTATAAACGAAACTTTTTCCGTCCCACATGCCATTAAATACACTTTTTGTGTTGTATTTGATAAAAAGCCACGAGTTTTGAGCAAAATTTTATATAATACACAGATTTCTAAAATTAACTATCAACTTAGAGAATTGTTCATACGACCAATTCCGAACATTGCTCAAAGATCTAATCTTATCCGTGGTTTTGCCAAGATGGCGTTCGTTTCAAAACAAATTTTTATAATATAAAGCGATTTAAATGAAAATCTTTTAATGTTTTTTTATTATAAAGTACACAAAAAATAGGTTTTCTAACTTAAGTTACTTAACATAGGTAATTATTTTAAAATACATTTTTGTCCATGGCACTTAAGCCGTTACATCATGAACAATATTCATATTATTTGGATTGTCAGATTATTTTTTATTTGTATTTGTGATGCTGTACTAAACTGTTCGGATTTTTTTCAATAAAGCAGAGTAGCTACCTACTAAAAGTAAAGAGTATCTATTCTAATTTGGTTTTGTTTGTAACAATCGAATAAGGTAATAAAATACTTATAATTATAATATAACATAAAGACTATAAACTATATATAAATAAATAAACATATCTTTATAATGTCGTTGTTTGGGCATCCCGCCATCTAGCGGTAACCGACTAACTACTATTTAAAATTAAAATTAAGATCTAGATGACTTCAAATCTCGCTCGTAGATACTAGTGCTTTTTGGTCAATACGTAACCAGATAGAACTACAAGTTGCCAGTCCTTATAGTCTAAGTTAATGGTTTAAACTGTAATGACTTTTTTTAGATTTTATAATCTAAATCCGTATAACAATGTTCTATATTTTTTAATTTTTACAAAAAAGTTATAAGCCTAAATAGACAAATGTATAAATCAATATACCGAGTGTCACAAAATAGGGGTTACACCCCTATAAGTTTTTTGTTTATTAACTTATCAAAATAAAATTTGCAGGATATAAATAACTGCATTTTTTGACATTGTAAAAAATATGTTTTCACATGCGGTTTCGCCAGAAATGACCTCAACTTTTGATTTTTAAATGTATATTTTTACATTTTTTTATTCAAAATTAAAATCTAAGTACAACCGTGTATAATTTGTCATTCTTGACAAAGCATGTCATATTTTAATTAGATTTTAATTTTAAATCTAGTTACCTCTGAAATATGCAAAATTATTCTTAAGAAAAGTATGAAACAACGTTTTATTTAATTATTCACCAATTTGGAACTCTTTAAAACTAGGCAAATAATTTTTTTCGATAAAACTCAATTTTTTTTAAAGGGGAAGGTGCCATAGTACCATTAAATCACTTTTTTTTTCTTAAAAGATTGGTACCCCATTGCATATCAATCAAAATTTATTGGCAAAAAGTTACTATTAAAAATAAATAAAAAATCAAAATCAACAATAAAACAACTTCTTTAGTCAGTTATTGTTTTTGTTAATATTATTAATGTTAATATTTTTTTAGGTTAAATTTCAAAAAATATTACATCAAACAAAAACAATGCATTTATAAAACCAGCATTTTTTTATATTTTAATAATATTTGATTAAAACATAAAACTTAGTTACCTGAGAATTTCTAATAAAAAACAAAAAACGATCATTGATAGCTATACCTACGTTACATATGTTTTATCGTTATTTAAATTAATAATTTCTTACTGTATTTAATAATTTTAACAATTTAACGTATTAATTATATAAAGTACCTAATTACTACTCATATCAACGATCATTTTTTGTTTTTATTGGAAATTCTAAGGTAACTAAGTTATGTTAAAAAAAATATCATTAAAATACAGAAAATGCTCCTTTTATAAATGCGTTGTTTTTGTTTTATGTTATACTTTTTGAAATTTAACTTAACAAATATTAACAATTACAACAAAAACAATAACTGACTAAAAAAGGTGTTTTATTGTTGATTTTTTTAATTTTTTTTAATATTAATTTTTTGCCAAGAATTTTGATTGAGATAAAATGATATAGGTATAAATCTTTTGTAAAAAAAATGTGACTTAATGGTACTACGGTACCAGTACCTTCCCATTAAAAAAAAATGAGTTTTATTAAAAAAAAAATAACTTGCCTAGTTTAAAAGAGCTGCAAATTGGTTAATAATTAAATAAAACGTTGTTTCATATTTTTCCTGAGAAAATTACTAAGCCAAGAATAATTTTGCCTATTTCAAAGCCAACTAGATTTAAAATTAAAATTAAAAAATTACGTGTTCTGTCAAAGATTGACAAATTTTACATTGTTATACTCAGAACTAAATTTTGAACAAAAATATGTAAAATTTAAAAATCAAAAGTTGAGGTCATAAACAAAATTAATGTATGATTTGTTCAGTCCAAAATAAACAAAAAAGTTATAGGGGTGTACCACTATTTTGTGGCACCCGGTATATATAAATATATATATTTATAGATTTTACCCCACTGATCAAAAGTCTTTACGGGTGCAAAGCTCTAAGTCTTATAGTTTTTGTTTCGTTCGGGAGTTATATCAAAAGGTAGATCCGTTGAAAGCCATTTTTGTTGAGCTCTAGCATAACAACTAAGACTTAGAGCTTCGTGGATACTTTTGGATACTTTTGAACAGTACCCCATTGTTCAATACAAATACAAATACAAAACATAATTAAATTTAACAAATTCTAAAATAAATAAATGTCTATTTTGGCTTATAACCTTTTTTGTGTAAACTAAAACAGAATTATTTGAACAGTCGTTCGTTTATATGGATTAAGATTACCTATTATATCTAAAATATTCTTTAAAAAAAGTAATTACAGTTTAAACAGTGCCGTTGGCAAAAAGGGCAACTGTTTAAATAAAATATAAAGTAAGGACGCCACTGATTAAAATATTTAAAGTTTAAGGCCCCAATATTGCTCAATCTATTAAACCCTTAGAAAAGTCAGTGGTGTCTTAACAATTAAGTATATAGGGAAAAATAAAAAAAAGTCCACCGACTTCTAGTGAAGGTGGTATTATTGTAAGTAACTTAACTTAGTTCAAGTTCCATCTAACAATCTTGTTTCGTTCGGGAGTTATATAAAAAGATGTATCTACAAAATGCCATTTTTGCTAATCTCTAGCACGAAAACTATAAGACAGAGCTTTGCGCCCATGAAGACTTTTAATGTCAGTTGAGAACTCCAACATACAATTTAACCGGGGGCCATTTTCCATAAGAAATGTACGTGTTCCTTTATTTAAATCGTTATTATTTATTATTGTTTTTACATTTAAATGTAAAACTATTTATAACGTGTTTAAGGAGTTATTCAAATATTATAGTACAGTATAATGAACAGTAAAAAGCGCATTGACTTATGTAATTCAAAAGTTTCATTCAAATCTTAGCAAAAATATGCTGCTGCAAGACGATCATTACTTCGAATTTACGGTTCTTGACATGAACCTCAAATACGAAACATGCATAATAGTAGTTATACGAAGGTACAGGATACATTTTTTATAGTCAAACGTATTTTTTTCACTACTAGCAGTATTTAACTATTTGTATTCGGATAAAAAATATTAACAGAAATGTTTTTTCTTATTTTTATAATAATTAAGTAGCCTTAATAACATTTTCTCAAATAAATACTTTGGACTGACGTTTAAAAATTATTTTTTTTAAAGATTGTTATCGTAATATTTTGCTTATTATTAATTTTATTAATTAGCAGAGTTGATACTTTATAATAACAGGGTCGGATAACAGGAATTTTAAATTATTTCTAAATTTTGGTGAGTTTCTTTAATACATACCTATGACGAATAAGATACAGACATGTAATCTTATTCGCCCTATGACAATCACTGTGAAGGGGTTAAGGTCTATTAGCCAATGGTATTTGCATGTAGTATTTACCAGGTAAAACACTAAAATGTTAAAATCCAAAATTTTACACCAAAAGCTAAGAAAAAAGTTCCGATACATGTAGATCCAAAAATCGTTGTTAAGGGTACCATGGGCCTTTAAAAATGGTGTATTTTGAGAGACCGTAATTCTCTAAGAATCGGTTTTTGGAACTACATGTACCTATACAAACTTTTTTTCTTAGTTTCTGATGGCGTCGGTATGGTGAAAACAGGCAAAACATAGACTATCAAACGAATCATGGGAAGGAACAAACGATGAACATGATATAAATACTAATTTTGACAAGTTCCTAAACATATTTCTCTGGCACTTTAATATCTCTTGCCCCGAAAGAGTTATACAAATCAAAGAACATAAACATAAAAATAAAAAATGGGTTACCGAAGAAGTAAGAAGATCTAGTACTGAATTAAAAGACTTACACCAACTAATGAAGCAAACCAATTCTCTAAACCTACAACAACACTACAAGTCAAAAATTCAAAAACACAAAAAACTAGTCAATGATGCTAAAAAGGGTTACTATAATAATAAGATTGACGAATCAGAAAATAAACCAAAACAAATATGGGAAATTATAAACTCTGAACTCGGACGAAATCGTAAACCACATGACATAAAGCTTAAAGTGAAAGATGAAGTAATAGATAACGACGTTAATATTGCAAATAACTTCGGCAACTACTTTGCAACCGTGGCTCAGGAAAAAATAAAGGATCACTTTAAAAGGAACATATCCACAGTTTGTTCTGCCTCCAGAATTCTGAACCACAACATGGCTTATTACCCGACTGACAGCAATGAAATCAAATTGATCATATCCAGTTTAAAAAATAAAAAGTCTAGTGGAAGTGATGGTGTCTCAACTAAAGAACTAAAATTCGTCAGTGATGCTATTGCTGAACCTTTAGCACAGCGTATAAACAAAAGTGTCACAAGTGGGGAGTTTCCTGATACTCTGAAATTAGCGACAGAGGTACCGGTTTTTAAAAAAGGCGATCACACCTCGATGGACAACTACAGGCCTATTTCGCTGCTGAGTATATTTTCAAAAATCTTTGAAAGAGTGGTATGCAATAGACTAGTAAAATATATAACTAAATTTAAAATTTTATCAAATTCGCAACACGGCTTCAGAGAAGGAAGGTCAACTGAATCGGTAACCTTCCATTTTGTTAAATATCTTGCTAGTCAGATAGACAAGAAAATGTATGTTGCAGCTCTCTTCTTTGACCTCTCTCAAGCGTTTGAAACTCTTGACATAATTTTTATTAGGAATAAACTTTATAACTTGGGCATCCGGGGTATAATCATTGATTGGATAATTTCGTTTTTGCAAAATAGAGAGTAAGCAAGTAAAGTGTGGCAACATATTATCGAAGAAATTTAAAATAAATATAGGCGCTGAGCAGGGATCTATATTGGCTCAGCTTATATTTCTTTTATATATCAACGATCTAGTACTCTCAGGTTACGTTATTAACTTTGCCGACGATAGCTATAGCTGCAAATTCGGAAGCAGAATTGATCAATAAAATTAATATAGCCATAACCGAAATGGAGCATTGGTGCTGGGCTAATAGGCTCATTTTGAATCTAGATAAAACCGTTAAAATACACTTTTACAACCAAACTCCACGCTTGCAATTTCTTGATTTCTCCGATAGTGTAAAGTTTTTGGGCTCATACTTGGATTCGAAATTAACAGGGACAAACCAACTAAATCACGTATGTAAAAAACTTAATTCTTCTTTTTTTGCTCTACTTAAACTCAAGCCAAATATATCACAAAATGCTCTTATGCAAAGTTATTATGCTTTGGCACACTCACATGTAGCATATAATATAATTGTATGGGGTAGAAGCCAAGAAATAAATCGCGTCTTTATTTTGCAAAAAAAGGATCATACGCCTAATTTTTAATATTGGCTTCCGGCAATCATATAGGAAAACTTTTAAAGACAATAACATTCTGACTATGATATGTATATTTATTTTTAAATGTGCCGTTTTTGTGTATAAAAACAACAATTTATTTTTAAAAAACTCCGACATTAGTAGGGATATTACCCGAAATTGTATGCAGCTTACAATCCCAAGACATAATAGTACAAAGTACGAAAAAGGCCCTTATTATTCCTGCGTCAAAGTATACAATAAGATTCCTGCAGAGATTAAAAGTTTAAAAACAATAAAAAAATTTAAGTCTAAATTAAAATCATTTTTAACGGTAAATGCATTTTATGCATTTGAGGAATTTCTTAGTTTCGGTTAATACCGTACTAATGTCCAATAATTTTAGTATATATGTTTTAAGCCTTATTTATTTATTCTTATGACTTGTCTTATGTCTGTTGACCTACGAGACTAATAAATGATTTGATTTGATTTGATTTGATTTGGTTACACCAATACTAAGGTGGGGTATATGTAACCCCATCAAAAAAAAGAAGAAAAAAATAAGATCACACAGGGTGACACAAATCTCTACTCACACACAACTCTACTCAATGTCATTAACGTCGATTGACTTTGACATTTATTTAAGTAGAACTAGGATTTCATGGCGGAACAAAGCACTAATATAAATTAATTTATTTTTCTGTAGTTCAGCTTATAAGTTTGTTTATTGCAAACAAAATTTATTATAAGGTTTATTACTATTAATAGTAGTAGGGAATTAATAAAATTTATTTGCACTAAACAAGCTGATTTACAACAAAAATATTAAATTATTTGAGTTACTGCTTTGTTCCGCCATGGTATTTTAGTTTCAATCAAATAAATGTCATACTTAATCGTCGTTAATAACAATGAGTAGAGTTGTGTGTGAGTAGAGATATGTGTGAGTAGAGATGTGGTTGAGTAGAGATATGTGTGAGTAGAGATGTGTGTGAGTAGAGATGTGATGAGTATAGATGTCTGTCACCCATCACACATTTTTTAATGTTTAAAATTTTTATGTGCTATTTATATTGTTTATAATAAATAAATACAGACTACTAAATATAAAACTTTTTATTTGGAGTAATATAACAAAAATAAGTAAATTATTTTTTCCAACAAAATAAATCAACCTAAAATAAAAAATAGAAATTGTTATAAAAAACCTAACATAGATATTCCTAATCTGAAAATATGGACGAACAAAAAAAAACAAAAAACTATTGACAAATGTTTAGTTTTCTTATTTTTTAGATATAAATTTCCATATAAAATTTATACATGAAAACAAAAATAAATTAAATCGTTTTTTTTAAGCACATTGGGTTCTGTTCGGTATATAGAGTTTTCACACAACCTCAGTTCCTACTGGGTTACTTTCACCTTAGAATGGGGTCCTGCGTCAAACTAAGGCTCTATTAGAATATCCCGAATTATATTTTGTGCAAAATTATAAATAAACGTTCATCACTATCGGTAGGAAACATTTAACACGTTGAACACCAAGGGCGGATCCAGGAATTTTATAGCGATATCTGTGTTCCTAGTGATAGGACCCACACCATATTTATGAAATTTTGTTGGTGCTGAACCGAGCTACTCCGAGTTACTATTTTCAGCCAACCAAATAAATACTGTATTTATTTTCATACAACAAATACAGTATTTATTTGCTTGGCTGAAAAGTGCAACTTGAAGCACATAGTTCAGTGTAGCACCAACGAACAAACCTACTACTATACAAGTTTTGGCTAAGCAGAACTCAAATTGAAGTTTGCGAAAAAAGTTAGTTTTTCGGATCGCGCCCTCCAAAAACATTTTTATAAAAACTTTTATGAAAGTATTGAATAATAGGTAGGACTCTATGCAAAAAATTATAGACCAATTTAAGTTAATTATTAGCGGTTTTATAGCATTTTGATTTCATTTATAATTAAAAAAAACTATGTAAAAAAATTCAAAACGTTGTAAAACGGCTAATAATTAACACTTACTAAACTTTTAAACTTGTCGATACTTATTTGCATACATTCCTACCTGTTTATTCAACACTTTTGTAAAAGTTTTTATAATTTTTTGTTTGGTAACTTTTTTCGCAAACTTCAATTTAAGTTCTGCTGGAGCAGAACTTGTCTACTTGGTGTCGGTATAAACCTACATAAATATGGCGTGGGTTCCATTACTCATAACCGACCCAGACAGCACAGTATAACTATTAGATATCCAGGGGATATACTTTCTGGGTATGGAGTATATCCAGTGGATAGCCTGGACTGCCATTAGATATCCCATGGACATCCAAATGTCCGCCTATATCCAGGATATCCACAAGATATCCATTGGATATCTATTTTTTAACCTCCCTAAAGTATATCCATGGATATCCATTAGATATCCATCATATATATCCAGGATATTCATGGATATATTCATGATGGATCTCTAATGAATATCCAATTAAATATACTTTAGGAAGGTTATTATAAGGTTTATTACTATTAATAGTAATAGGAAATTAAATAAAATTTGTTTGCAATATCAAACTTATAAGCTGATTTACGGAAAAAATATTGAATAAAATTTAGTGCCTTGGGGGTCATCCATAAAATACATCACACTTTTTTAGGTGATTTTAGACCCCTTCCCCCTTGGTGACGCCACATTCTAATTTTACTAAACAAAAACGAATTTTATTGAATTCGTTAAACATATGAACAATTAAAGGCATATTTGTAGTAACACGTCTTTAAATTAAATATAACACTGCAAATTCACAATTTGTCAAAAATACTTATTACTAATGTTTTTGCAAAATTTTCAACACAGTGTATAGTAAAACTATGAAGAAATTCCGAACGGCAAAATATGAATAGATAATTTGAACTATTCTAAAAAATTCTGTCAGAATGTAAAAAAATAATTTTGATTAGGTCAATAAAATGTTTGGTGTGACGTCACACTCGACGAACCCCTCCTCCCCTCCTCCATGTAACACTTCGTCACAAATGCCTGACCCCCCCCCACCCCCCCTCCCCCTAAAGGTGTGACGTGTTTGGCATGGTATCCTAATTGTAATCAAATAATTGTCAAAATCAATGACAATGATTAGAGATGTGTGTGAGTAGAGATATGTGTGAGTAGAGATGTTTTTGAGTTCTGTGTGAGTAGAGATGTGTGTGAGTAGAGATGTGCGTGAGTAGAGATGTGATGAGTAGAGTTGTGTGTCACCCTTTTTCTTTGTTCTTTGCAACTTTTTATTTTTTTTATCAAAACAGTGTTGTTTTTGAACTATTTAGCATTTTATTGTCTTAAATTGTATCTACTCATTGCATTAGTGTAATATCTGGATGTTGTCCATATAGAAAGTCTAGTTTCTCATAAAACTGAAATAGTTCAGTCTAAATTTTAGACTCTTAAACGCTTTTATTCTGTAAAGCCATCTGATCCATTCCATTTTTAAATAATCAATACTTCTCTAACATTCTTTTTAAAGCTGTAAGTGTTGAATTTCATGTTATTGTCCATAGAGTCTGGATAGTACGGTACATCAAAGGTATTTGTCTTACTAAGACTAAGACAGTCTTAGTATTTTTATTTTAAATTATTTTGCTAATGCAAGTATGATTTATTTTTTGTAATCCATGACTTTCAATTTCGTTTATGGTCAGTCTTATTATTTTGTTTACCTAAAATAGAAAAGTAAATATTAAATTTCATCTATTTTGGTTTTAAAAATGGTATATTGCACTTTTGCACCCAAATACTTGAAACAATTATTTTTTTCGAAAAATTTTTCAAAAAAACTTAAAAAAAATTTTGACATATTTTTAATTTTTTTTAATAAATTTTCTTTTTGCGAAAAACAAAAAAAAAATATTCTAAAAAGCTTGAAAAAAAAATTCAAAATTTTTCAATTTTTTTTATTTTTTGTTTTTGTAAAATTTATCCTTATAATAAAAGTAATTTTTCCCGAAAAAATTACGTTAATCGGAGATCCCTTTCAGCCTTTTTCGATTTTCTTAAAAGTTCAACCACCCATAACTTTTTCGTTTTTGGGGGGATTACTTTCAAAAACAATAGGGTTCTTTCTCTCGTAGCTCTCGTAGAACTTGATTTTTCCTGAAAATTTCAAGTCGATCCGATTATTCGTTCTTGAGTTATCGTGACTACAAAAAACGTGACATCAGACAGACGGAAGGACGGACGGACGGACATTTGAAAACAAAAATTGCTTATTTTTTCATGAAACAAATTTATATGCAAGAATTTTTGTCTAGGACGATTTTTGATTTTTTTTTGAAAATTTGAAACTACCGCATATTATTCTAGCGTAGGCGCTGTGAATAATATAATAAGGACTGAAGAAAAGAGATATAATGTTGTGGACTACTTTTTACAAGCTTTTATTTAACTTGCAATGTTTGTTTGTTTGTTTAGGGCAAATCTGCCAAAGACTTTTTCGACCACTTAGAATTTACTTAATTAATTGCTTAACTCGGCTGACAATACAATTTTATATAAAACTTACCCCCCAACCCCCCCCCCTAAAGTTAAAAACATCTATTTTTTACCCACACAAGATAATTTAAAACTAAAGTTAGGTTACATACTCATTTAATAATAATAAAATTTTACAATAAATTTTGCATCCCCCTCATCTCCTCATCACCCCCCATACGCGTATAAGGTTAAGTTAAACCCTCTCTGTTTCATCCACTTAGACTATACTTAGACAGCTTAATTTTGGTACACATGCTTATCTCGGATAACAATATAATTTTATATAAAACTTAATCCCCAACCCGCCACCCCTAAAATTGAAAAAATACATTTTTTTCACACATGAGATAATTTAATGTACTTAGAAAGGTAAGATTTGGTACACATGCCTAACTTGGTTGACAATAAAATTTTATATAAAACTAAAACTAAAATTATGTTACATACTCATCCAGTAAAACAATTACATTATACAATTTTATATGATATAAAATTGTATAATGTAACAAAATGATGGGTTTGATTTACTTGAAAGCTTATTTTCTTCTTTTTAGTGCAGTTAAATAAAAGCTTGTTCTTAAAAATGTTTTTTACTATAAAACTAATACGAAAAGCCTTTTACTTGTTTTATTATACATACCTTAAATTTAAGTTTTTATATACAGGGTGTTTTAGAAAAAAAAACACAATTTTTTAAAATGTCTGTAGAATTTGCTTTTATGAATATTTTTTAATCAAATTTATAAAAAAAGGATGTGCTTTCAAGACTTTGGAAGATTTTTTTAAATGTCGACCTCCAATTTTTTTTTACACTGAAAAAAAAAATTTTTTTTGCTGTCAAATTTTTAAAAGATGGATTTTTTTTACGTTACCCATATTAAAACATTCTCATTAATTTTCAGTGCTTCGTGTCGGAAAGTTTAACACCAATATGCATGGTAGGAGCACTCTCGAGCGTGTCGGAACAGTACATATGCCTTAAAACTAAATATAGCGCTTCTTAAGAAGCGCCAAAGATCTTTGCCGTGTTTATTTGTGTTAGAAAAATTATTTCTAACAGGTATATAAAAATATTAAATACTTTATTTCAGGTAATTCAGGTAATTACATTTAATTATTTCGTTTCTGTTAACTAGCCTAATCTTACAAACTTTATTTCAGGTAATTATAATTACCTGAAATAATTATTAATAATTATAATTCATTTATTTTAAATCCGGTAATTTCGATATTTTTTTAACCCCACCTTTAGTCAAATTAAAATATATAATGTATAACTTGTATATTCATTAGTTAATGTCATTATGCCTTGTTTAAATTCTACGGAAAAGTTCTGCTATGTTTGTGGAAGTTATGAAAGCTATAAACATTTACGTCCCATTTCAGAATTAACAAAAAAGTCATACTTACAGGTATTTGGACGAAGAGTTCTAAATTTGGAAAAGGACTGGACACCCAACAAGTGTTGTAATTTATGTTACATAAAAATAAATAATAACTCTGTTCAGTTTTTAACTCCTGCATTGTGGCATAAACCTTATAACCACCACGAAGATTACAATTTTTGTTTAACCAAGATTGGACGTGGGCCAAATTGGAAAAGCAAAAGTAACGTTGTTTAGCCTAATGTAAAATCTGTAACGTTGCCAAAATTAAAAGAAAATGTTAGTAACACAAATGTTTTGAAGCAAGATATTGAAATGGAAGAACAAGATATTGAAATAAACGAAAATGAAAATGAAGAATCTAAAGATATTGAAATGGGGGAGTATATGACTGCGACATCTCAAGATTTGCCATTTGACTATAATGAAATTCATTTGTTAGAGCAAGATGATCTGGATAGTTTGTTTTATTACACAATGGAAACAAGAAGCCTTCAATTCATATTACGTATTCTAAAAATATGAAAGAATCATATGAAAATATGAAAATAGTTTTGGATGAAATTAAGTATGAAGAACACAAATGGCAGATTTGTGGGGATTTGAAAATGGTAGCAATTTTGTTAGGAATGCAAGGTGGGTTTACTAAATATTCTTGTTTTTTTTTTGTGCTTATGGGATAGCCGAGCTGTAAAAAAGCATTACAAAATTAAAAAGTGGGAAAAAAGAAAAACGTTTGCACCACTAGTGGACAAAAAAAAAATCTATTACCCCCTCTACATATTAAATTGGGACTAACGAAAAATTTCGTAAAGGCATTGAAACAGGAAGGAGAACCATTTTTGTACTAAAAGAAAAGTTCCCGAAGCTGTCAGAAGGCAAAATTAAAGCGGGCGTATTTGTAGGACCGCAAATCAGAATTTTTTTTTGAGTCAAAACTTTCAAAGACTGAGAAGTTGGCCTGGCATTCATTTAAACTTGTTATCTCTGGGGTTTTGTGTAATGAAAGGGAAAAGAATTATGTAGCTCGGGTGAAATCTCTTATAAGAAACCACCGATTGATGGGATGTGGAATGTCCCTTAAAATACATTTTCTGCATTCACATCTGGATTACTTTCCACCTAATCTCGGCGCCGTCAGTGAGGAGCAAGGTGAAAGATTTCACAAACAAATTGTGAATATGGTAAAGCGATATCAGGGAAAAGGAAATCCTGCTATGATGGGTGATTACTGTTGGTCTGTAGTAGAAGTTGATAGAACTGCATACAAAAGAAAAAAAAGGTACAAAACATTTACATTATTTTTAGGTTAAGATATATATTTGTTAACGCAAGCCATTAAGGCTAGTAGATAAAATTATTATTAATAAACGAATACTGTATATTTTATAGTTTAAATACCTACGACTAGCTACATACTGCTCCGGCTCGCTGAATAGCGCTCATACCGGTGTTAAAATTTCCGTCTCTTAAAATTGATGTAGCGTCACTTCTGGAAGCTCCCTATTAAAAATTCAAAAAGCAAAATAAAGCCAGATAAATACAAAATGTTTTAATTGGGGTAAAAAAAAACATCTTTTGAAATTTTGACACCAAAAAAAATATTTTTTTTCAGTGTAAAAAAATATGTGGGTCGATATTTAAAAAAATCTTCCAAAGTCTTAAAAGCACATCCTTTTTTATAACTGACCCGAATTTGAATAAAAAATATTCATAAAAATAAATTCTACAGTCATTTGGAAAGAGGTGTTTTTTTTTTCTAAAACACTCTGTATATAAAAACTGTGCGGTCGTAGCCCAAATCTAAAAAAAGATTCAGAATCAGGAGAAAAAATGCTTTAAGATAGGTTATGTTAGAAAAAAAGTATGCTTCAAAATTTTCGTTTTGTGGGATAGTGTTATTCTTTTTTAATGCTGTTCATGGCTTCTGTCACAGTAACTGGGTCGCTATTTACTGCAAAATACATGTGAAAATCATTTTTTTCGGATGTTATGATTGCACGGTTCAACAGGACTACGAATTTCTGGTACACTGGAACTAATGCTAACGCTAGAGACCACAGATTTTACATACTAGATAAAATATTAACGTATTCAAAGTGACTAACACATGCGACTCTCCCTCTCTCTCGAATTTTCGTGTCTCTGTTTACAGTAACATCCACAGTTTTATTGGTATTATCTGGTGTTTTTTTATTACGTTGGTTATCTTGGACAGTGAAGTTTTAACACAGACGTCAAAATCACAAGATGAGGTTAACTTTGAAAAATATAAATAAACTTTTGATTTTTACTGAATATAAATCTAAAAACAATATATGACTATATATAAATATATAAGATATGGATTGTGGGGAATAATGTTTTATCACAGATCTGTGTTGACTATGGATAAAGGGTAAGTTAAAACAAACCAAACCAAGTGGTGTAGTGACCATATCAGCTTTCTCAGTCAAAAAGGACCTATTATAGAGACCTATTGGAAAATCCCTATGCATAAACCTATTCAATTGTTTTGTTTTGTTGTTATAAGTTTAAGTAGAAAAATCTGTATGAAACGTAGGCATCTATAAGTTTTCTATGTTTTTGAACAGATATTTTCCTAGACCTACTGGAAATTTTTAGTAGGACAATCCCTATGAAACGTGTAAGTATCTATAAGTTTTCACATTTTTTTTTGGACAAAGGTTTTCCAAAAAAGCTATAGGTACACAATTCATAAAAAAATTCCTACTTCGACCTATAAAACAATTTTATAGGATTACATAAGCTTTCTATAAAACATGTAGATATTTATAGGTTTTGGATGGGGATTTTCCCATTACTTTTTAATTGATAGTATTAATGTCTTTAATTGTAGAGTAATGAAATTATGCCATCCAGTATGATAATAACCAACAAACTTATGGAAATAAAAATGCGAGTTTATATGCAGATAAGCATAAGGAAGTATGCATCAAAGAAAATATATAATACTAAAATAGCCTTAGCTGGAGCAACCTTGGGACATACGAAGACCTTTAAGACCAAAATTTTACTGTAGTAATCTTAATATATATCAATTTTTATTTAATGTTTATACAGAGCGGTTCAAGTCACCCCCCCCCCTCTTAACTTTTGAAGCAGTTGAGATATCGACTTCAAATTTGGAACTTTTAAATAAGACAACTTAAACCATCTTTTAGCATATATTTAATACTTTCAGCTCTTAAAATGTGGGCAGGGGGGCATGGGGGCACATTTTTTTAAATGGAAAGGGGGTCGTTTAAAACATCATTTTAAAGCTTATAAAATTCTCTATTTAACTCCATATTTTTAAATTAAAAAAAAAATGGGTTTAAAATGGGGTTGAAAATGGGTATTAATGTCAAAATTCCTCTAAAAAAAAACAAATAATTTTTTAAAAATGCCTAATTTCATCATAAAAAAATGTTAATTATACTTTTAAACTAATTTTAGTTGACATAAATAAAAATTTATAAAAAAACTTAAAAAATCGAATGTTTTAGCACAAAAAATTGAAAAATCAAAACCTTAAAAAACGTTTTTAAAAAATTAAAAAATGTTAGTGTAAATAGAGAATTTTATAAGCTTTAAAATGATGTATCAAACGACCCCCCTTTTCATTTAACAAAAATGTCCCCCCATGCCCACATTTTAAGAGCTGAAAATATGAAATATATGCTAAAATATAGTTTAAGTTGTCTTATTTAAGAGTTCTAAATTTGAAGTCGATATCTCAACTCGTTCAAAAGTTAAAAGGGGGGGGTGACTTTTGGACCGCACTGTATACATATTTCATATAGGATTAATCTTGGTATAAAGTAAAAATGGATAGACGAGTAGTTTTTAAAAATTGTTTTAATAAATTAAGTATATAAATATATTAATAAATTTTATTATAAAAAAATTGTATGTAATATTTGGTAGAATAATATCAGAAACTAACATAGAGATTCTCTACTATGTAATATACAGAGTTGATACTTTCATTACAATAACAGGGTCGGACAAGAGTAATTTTAAATTATTTTTGGCGAGTTTCTTTAATACATACCTATGCCGAATAAGAAATAATAATGACCAAGTTGATACTTTCATTACAATAACAGGGTCAGACAACAGGAATATTAAATTATTTCTAATTTTTGGGCTGTTTGTTTAATACATATTTATGTCGAATAAGATTATGTCTGTATACAATGCCGAATAAGAGAATGAGATTATGTCTGTATACAGACATATAATCTTATTCAGCATAAATATGTATTAAACAAACTGACCAAAAATTAGAAATAATTTAATATTCCTGTTGTCCAACCCTGTTATTGTATTGAAAGTATCAACTCTGGTCATTATAAATATGATTTATAATATATTATATCTTATACACTGTATGAGAAAATACAAATCGCACTTCACAGTGCGTAAACTAAATAGCACTCTGTATGGATATTTGCATATATTTCTGAAGACTTGATAAATAATTTTTTTTGGTATACATTTTCTATTAAAAAAAAAATTAAAGTTAAAAGAAATAGATGCCAGTGACCCTACAGAGTGCTATTTAGTTTACGCACTGTGATGTCATATTCGTATTCTCATAAAACGGTGTATACATATGATTTATATATCAAATATTAAAAATATTCTTACACAAGTGTCTATCACAAAAGTTTTTGTCAAAAAACTCTTTGATCACAAAAGTGTCTGTCTAATCACAGTTTGTTTTACTAATAAGGGAAAATATAAATATCAATGATAAAAAAATAGTAAAATATTATAAACTGAATATAAATATACAACTGAACACTCCAATCCAATTCGGGTTTGCTCTAGGCTCTCTGGCCAGGTCATGTGGACTTCTAAATTCTGGTAACTTCCTTTCCGATATCTTTCCTCTTCTGATTTTCTACAATTAAGTTTTTATTTTGAAAGAATTTGGTTATTTCTACTGCTATGGATTTATTGGGATCACAAGCAGGGAATTTAGGCTAATAGGGGTTGGGCATGTCTTAGCTAGGGCCCCATAGAAGGATGAATATTGTTGGGAGTGTCTTGGGCATTCAAAAAGGATATGTTTGATGTCTTGTATATTTCCGCACCACACCATGGGTCTTCCTTTATGTAAATTTTAAACAAGTGGGAGTTGGTAAAGCAGTGTTTACCTCTCATGTGACATATTTTTGTTCTTTTTTTACTGGTTAGTCCTAAGTTATTAACCATGTTCTCTTTTTTAATTCTGTCCTTTCCCAGTACATGCGTCCTTTTAAGGGACTCCCTTAATTTGTCCCATACTGTCCCATTCTTTTTTCCACTTCATAAATAGGATTTCTTTTGTTTCTTGGTTGTAATCACGGAAATGCGTTTTGACTCGAACCACGAGATTTTCCAGGCTTCATTCGCTATTCTGTCGGCTGCTCCATTTTCCGTAATTTTTGTATGTCCCGGAATCCAGCAAAAGTTAACAAAACACATGAACAAAGCGAAAAAATCCACAAGCCAAACAGATTACTGAAAGGTAAACAAAAACGAAGGAGCGCCT
>CAUEHQ010000017.1:0-27659 GCA_958510825.1 Brachypterus glaber | reverse complement strand
TATAGTCTACAACACGTATGGAATAGTCATACTCGCGGGACCGTCATACTCGCCTGCGGGCTCGTATGACAAACTTTCCGCTCGCGCGGAATATTGCCTATTTCGTACTAGTTATAGAATATATTATTTTGCACGATCGGGAAATTTGACATGTTTACTAGCTTAATTATGACAGCAGTAGTTTACAAATTGCTCATCGGTAAGTAAATTACTTACCGATCGGGAGGCGGTAAGTAAATAATAAATTAATTTTCGATTTTTATAGCTTTAAATTAGTCTGTATTAAAGTTAAAAATTAAATTACCATTAGAACAATAATTGTTAAACGTTACCGGACTTTTTATGTTTCTTTTTTAAACGAAATAATAATTTATTAAGCCAACACGAGAGCCAACAGTAACTTTTCTATGATGTTTTCGCATATTTTTTTCACTGCACCATGTTTAATAACTTTGTATTTTCATACAGATCTTTAAATTTTTAAGGTATAATTGCAAAACATCCAATGATCCACACATTTTGCAGCTTAAAATTGTCGTCTTGATGCATTTTTCAAAAAAAATGTTTATTTTACGAAGACAACAGAACAAACGTCAAACAAAATTAGGAATTTAGCATTGTTTAGTATACGTAGCAACCCGTTGTTAGGGTTAAATTTTATCAAAGGTACTAATTTGATTTTTACAATAAAATAAATTTTACGTTTTAATTTCTCTTTTATAAATTTTATTCTTGTTTAATTTGTTGGATCGTGCAAAAAACGTAATAAGCATCACGGCCATTAAGTGCTCTACCGGTTTCGGATACTATTGGAGATTTCGACTTCGTCTCAGTCTCCAAAATAACCCTCAACCGGTAAAATGCACTTACTGCCATTAATAATTAAATAATTATAAAGTCCCGTGTTTGAGTACGCATAAACTAAAAAAGCCTAGTAGTACAGTCACTATACATATATAGTTATATAGTATATAGTATATAGTATATAGTATATAGTTATAATTATCCATCATTTAATTCTTTAAAAGGATTTTTTCCAACATTTAAATTTTATGCTACATTTCTACAAGTTGAACCAAATTCTAATTGTTCAATTATTCACCCCGTTATAATTTCGCTAATGTACGCCATATCGGATTATTTTTATTCGAAATTATCAACTGAATAAACTTTAAAAAGGTGTCAAAGAGACTCAGTGATGGAGTTACTCTATCAAGCAGCGGGTTCTTTTAGCCTTAACGTGACGTTTTCCGTCACATAAAAATCGCCATCTATTTTTCTACTTAAAATTAATAATACTTTTACTGTAAAAAAAAAACTTGTCCCACATTATGTTTCTGCTTCTGTATTTTTGTAATAATTCTACTTCACAAATTTCAGAAATCCATGATCGATGAAATTATAACCTAAATTGGTTTTCATTCGATTGTGTCTAAAAGCGCAAAATTTTGTATAATAAATCCGTAAGAAGAGTTTAATTTTATGCACTAGTGCGTAAAGTGTAAAAGACCATGTTGATTGTTGGATTGATATTGAAACTGACGTCATTTAAACTCAAAAGTCATTTTTTTTATAAGGGAACTTTCAAGTATTACGTAACGCTCCTAGGGGGGGGGGGTCATTTTGGAGTGTTACGGCCATGTTAATTGTATAGGAAAATAGCGTTACAGGGGGGTCCAAAATGATAAAAATTTGCGTTACGTAATACTTGAACGTTCCCTAAGTATATTTTTTAATTTTAAACAAAATTATAAAAATATTAATTTATTATTCTAGCAACCTATTTTCTAATCATCGTACAGAATAAGGTCAGGGACTGTTTTCTTAATCAGTGTGCAGAGATGACTTTTGGTATTAAAGAGGGCCAGCAGCCCGAAACTGTCAGTCTACCAGTACGATGAAAATAGATTGATGGAATAATAAATCTTGTTTTTTTTTTGTTGAAAATACAAATTCATTTAATGGGATATTACTATCGAATAAATATTATTATATAATTTATAAATTATAAATCATGTATACAAATACTGTATATAAATACTGGGTGTTTCACTTTAGATAGATCAGACGATTTGTGGCGTTATTAACAAAGATATCAAAATGAAATTTTGACCAGTTAATATAGACCTAATTATCTTCAATTGACTCCAAACAAAAGTTTTCTACTCTTTTAGGTTTTTGAACTAGAACACCACACAAGTATTTTTTTGCACATAACAACATTTTTAAATGCCAAAATTTAAAAGAATTACAATTTTTCTTTATCATACAATATTTTTTTTACTAAAAACATTAATGACGTTTAGGTTCAAATGTCATTAGATTCAATATTAATTTGACTATTTTACTTTTCGCACTAGTACAAAAAATTAAACTTTTGGTACAGATTTTGTATACAAAAAAGGTTACTTTCAGATACAATCGAATAAAAGCCGTATTTTTTGTCCTCATATCATAAATAAAACTACTATGTTGTTTTAATAATAAAGCAAAATAATGTAATATTTAATTAAAATTAAGTAAGAAGCGAAATGCATAGAGGCAGACAATAATTGTCGTATATTTACCCAACAATCTTATGAATATATCTCAGCAGACACAGCTTGTTAAGCTGTTAATATAGAGCAACTGAGATAATTTATTGCTCTCATTTGTAACAGTTTCATGTTATGAATACCATATTTGCTTCAAAGAAAAAAAAGGTCATATCTTTGTACTTGCACATTGTAACATATTACTTATAATATAAGGATTAATATTACAGTGTCTGACTAGATGCTTAAGGCCCTGGCCGGTAAGGCCCTCGACACTTTCGAAGAGTTCCAAAATGCGGTCAAAGAATGGTCCGCATAAGGTCAAAAACTTAGTAAATATTTTTTTAATTTTTCTCTTTCACTATAAAATCAAGTAGGGCCCTTTTAATTACTTTTTTAAGCGGCTCCTTTACTATGAAAACAGTGAACAGTGAACAGTGATTTTTAAAGGGCCTTATATTAGGAAATCATCAACGAGTTCTGTAATACGGACCTGGGCCCCTAGTGCGGCCTATCGGCCTGGGTAAGTGCACCGCTGTATTAAGCCCATGAAAAAAGTTTGCAACCCGAGCTAAACGACCATACCTATACGTATGATTATGGGTATGATTCAATGGTTTTTTTTCTCATTTTGACCTTGACCTGACCTGGATTCTGATCTGATGGGGTCAAACTGACCCCGGATTCGGATTTAGCGATCTCAAAAACGTATAGTGGCTTAGCTCGGGTTGCAGAATTTTTTTTGTGGGGTTGTTTTATGCACGTATGAAAAAAGTGCGTAATTCAATAAGTGCGTAATTACCTTACAATTCGAGTATTAATACTTACCAACTTTTTTATAAACCAACCTACTTAACGGGTTTTAAAGGGAAAAAGGCACATTTTTTCTATTTTTTTGTTGAATACTATAAAAGAAATATTATATTTTGACTTTAGGCATATAAAATTACAATATCTCAAGAAGTTGTAAAAAAAATCATAAAAAAATATTAAAAATTAAGCCGCGTTTTTCTCAAAGCTATGCAAAAGTCGGTAGGCACGATTTCTCAAAAACTACTAAACCAATCTTTCTAAAATTTTGCACACCCCTTCTAAATACTATTAACTCGTGATTAAAGGAAGCATGTTTTATTTATTCAATTATAACCCATTTTAAAAGCCAGTAAGTGACCGAAAAATGGCCAAATTTAACCGGAAATTCTGGAATTTTTGCTGACGTCTTTTATGGACGGCCCCTTAGTAGTAAAGTTGTAAAAAAGATTTTACTAATAAAGTGTTATTCTTATATTTACAATTATGGCGAAGGCGCTACTAGAAGTTTCCGTATATTTGATATTTTTGGAATTCAAACATCATATTTTATAAAGAAATGGAGATAAAGATATTAGAGTGCTTTAAAACCGGGATTTTTTTTAAATATTTCACTAAATATATTTAATATAATATAACTAATAAGTAAATATTGAATACAAATATTGAATACAAATATTCAATAAAAGTAGGTAAATAACTAAGTCCGAACCGTCTGACCCGCGAGATATGCATATTCCTTAACATCAAACATTACAAAACAAAATACAAAAAATTTAGATAATTAAAAAATAAAAAAGTAGTACTACTTTACACTATACACTACAGTGTTTTTATGAATAGCCAAAAAGTTTAACATGTCGGGGCTTAACGTGTGAAAGTAATAATTACATTACAATAATTGTAATAAATATTATAATCTTACAAACAGGTGTGAGTTGATTGTTTAATGTTATATCACTCATTATCAGTAGTGTATTTTATATTATAAAAATTTTCTTCTCTATGTAAATTAGTGTAAATTAGTAGATTACAGGTCGACTCAAAAAATAGTACTTTTCTGAGACCTTATTAATGGGCAAGGTACGAAGTGCCGAGATCATTTATATGTCGAGGAAAAGTACCATTTTCCGGAAGACCTGTATACTATTTTATTCGCTGTTTTTATTTAAAATAAAGTATTAAATTTTTGAAAGCTAGATGCTTGAATTCAAATGAAGAAATTAATACTGTAATACTTAATTTTTTAGTTCTCTTAATATTTACCACAAATATTTTTTTCCTGCATTTCACAAAATAAATCATGCATAAAAGAATAAATAAAAAAATAAATGTATTTATAACTGTTTCAAGTCAATAATTTCAAATTTCTGATAAGTGACATACGTGAATTTAGCTACAAGAGACCAATGGGGGAAAATGAGGTTTTTCCAACTTTTTAGGAAGTTGCAGTTTATAATAATACATTTTCCAAATTTCATGTATAATATACACGGTGATTCTACATGATAAAATATGACAAAAAGTTCCTATAAATATATGTCTAAAAATGCGTCATAAGGGAGCTACGCCCCTTTGAAAGTGGCTAAAAAAATCGGTTTTTATTTAATAACTCAGGAACCCTTTATCAATGAGGTTTTGCACGTCAACTAATCATACCAATGCCCGTTTTTATGTGTTATTTTCATGTACTTATTTCAACCAGGGATGTACGAAACGGGGGGGCTTATCAGTTTTTTGTCCCAAACTTTTTTCTGTGTAACTTTTTTGCAATTTTATTTTTGAAATATGATTCCTCAGGTCAAAGTACATAAAAAAGGTACTCTTGTTGTAATACTGTAGGATAAACCGTGTTCGAGAAAAATTCATTTGAAGGTGAAATTCCACGGTTCGAGGACGAAAAATTAAATACTAAAATGTTGAAAACCAAAATTTTAATGATGCAGGGCGAATGTACATTAAAAACTAAGAAAAAAACCTTACATACAGGTACTTCCAAAAATCAATCCTAATGGAGCTATGGTCTCCTAAATATTTACCATTTTTAAAGGGCTATGGTAGCTTTAAAAGCGTTTTTTCGATCTAAATGTATGGAAACTTTTTTTCTTAGTTTTTGATGTAGAATAACAATGCATCATTAAAATTTTGGTTTTCGACATTTTAGTATTTAATTTTTCGTCCTCGAACCGTGAAATTTCACCTTCAAATGAACTTTTCTCGAAAACGGTTAATCCTACAGTATTACAACAAGAGTACCTTTTTTATGTATTTTGACCTGAGGAAACATATTTCAAAAATAAAATTGCAAAAAAGTTACACAGAAAAACAGAAAAAAGTTTGGGACAAAAAACTGATAAGCCCCCCCCCCGTTTCGCACACCCCTGGTTTAAATAAGTACGTGAAAATGACATACATAGATGGGCCTTATTAGGATTAATTCACGTGCAAAACTTCGTTAACATATCTCAAAGGGTTCCTGAGTTATTAAATAAAAACCGATTTTTTTAGCCAATTTCAAAGGGGCGTAGCTCCCTTATGACGCATTTTTAGACATATGTTTATAGGAACTTTTTGTCATATTTTATCATGTAGAATCACCTGTTAAAATTTCCTACGCTATTTCAAATACACCCTGTATATATAATTAGCCAATTACTAAATGTTGTGAATGCAATATTTTATTTACATACGAAGCTTCGCGACGCTCCCATAATTTGTCAAATAATCGCAATATCTTAAATTGATGTTAGATCGCTAAGCCTAAAAAGGAGGTTCACAAAATATTTTTAATTTATATCGAACAAATGCAAAAAAAATGATTAAAAAAAATAACATTAAAATTTAAAAAAAAAAATATTTATTCGAATCATATTTTTTTTTTTTTCATACCGCTTGGCTTTTACATCCGGATGTAGGATGCATCCTACCTACATTTTTTTGTTTATTCCACCGGTTGTCACAATAATCAATATTTGCTTTTATCCTACTGTTGTATAATGCACACGGAAAGAAATTAGTGGGCTCTGCGCTATACATTATAAGATATTTGGTAACAGTGGCAAATTATAGTGATTTAAGCTATAGATTATAAGGGACACAATAACTAATAATGTTAAAAATAAATTGGAAACGATTATATATATTACAGACACGATTATATTTATTACAGGCACTATTATAAATTTACAGAAATTTTATTATATTATAAAAATTATTAGCACGGACAATAATTAAATCTATTTAAGCTATAAATGCCATACTATTTGTTATATTTTATTAAACAATTAAAGTATTTCATATAAATTTTTACACTGACTGCCATAATTGTAAGAGAAAGCCTTGTATTTATATAATAAGCGATTATAATTTGCTTGGTATGTGTGTTATAGCGCTCCTAGCTATAATTTTTTTTTTCCGTGCAATAGACAATTTTTTATGTGTTTATTTATTCGTGTAATAGTCAATATGTTGAGTTTTTTTCAATCGAATACTTCCAAATATTTGTTCGATTGATCATATCTATAACTTGTCTTTGTAGTTTTTTACAGAACTAATGAACTAATTTATTATAAAGTAACGCCAAAAAAACATTGTTTATCGATTAAAATGGAAACTATTCACCTATGTACACAGAGAAAAATCACAAAAATTTATTTAAAAATTTTATAATACATAATGCCGGGTGATCAATAAGGGGCATGCCAAAATTTAATAAGTTTATTCAAAAATATGGGAGCTACCACCCTTTGAAGATGGACATATTTAATGGGGAACAAAATAATAATCCTTTATTCCAGCCCAGAGGGCCATATACAAAAAATCCCCCCATTAAAACTCTACTCCAGGTATGCCATAGATTGGAACGCCATAGAATGTCACTCCTTAGCAGAGCCACAATAAAGAGGTTGGAAGATTTATACAGCCGATCGCGGAACCCAAAAGCCCGAAATCTACGAATAGCTAGGAAGCCATTAACACGAGCCGTACCAAACATTTCACTAGCACTAGAAAATCTCGGTATGTTATTTAAGAGTCTAAACGCATTATTATAGCACACGCGCAGTTTATTCCACCATCCCAGTGTATAATTACACCAAAGTTCGGACATGTAGATCCCTGAGCAATATGTTTGAAATAACAGTTTTTTAATGTCAGAGTTACACTTGGAGAAACGACGGGTTAACATATTAGCACGGACGCAGAGGGCTTTGTACTGTATCTGAATGTCGAGATTATCGGAGAGATCACAGGTTAGAATATGCCCTAAGTATTTGAATTGCGACACTATACTTATAAGACTACCGTTAAGTTTGATTGATTGACAAAAAAAGCACCAAAAAAATATTTAATGCTGCAGGGTGATTTTTTTATTTAAAACTAAGCAAAAAACTATTCTTCACCGAAACACCTAAATTTAATTAATATTGATATTAAAGGAATGTTACTTCCTCTTAATTTATTTTTTAAATAGGTTACTCCAACAGTGTTACACTATATGACATTTTTCATATATTTTTACTTAAGAAAACTATATTTTTTACAAAAAATCAACAACAAAAATACACATAAAAAGTTTGGGGCAAAAATGTGTTAAGTCTCACACATTTTGCCTGTCTATGTACGTCTCCGGATAAATTAAAAATAAATAAAATAAACTAGTTGCCCTTATTAATACTAGTATACGTGCAAAACCTCATCGCTCTAGCTTAAAGGGTACCAGAGTTATTAATTAAAAACCTTATTTTTAGTAGTAGTAGTAGCTCATTTCCGGTCTAACTTTTATAGAAACTTTTTTTGATATTTTTGGATGAAGAATCACCTTTTAAATTTTGGGATGCCAGTTACTGATCACCTAGTATATTAGTATATTTTGTATTCGTACAAATAAATTATGTGATTTTTTCCGTTCTTTATTCAACAACTTTACGTTGATAATATTGTTGCCAACGCGTTGCAATGTTAATTCCTGTAAATTTTTCTAACTGACAAATGGATGGACGCTTAAAGCTGAAAAAGTGGGTATTATTTTCTAGTTATCCCCATTGAAAGTGAATTTATCTGTAAATACATATAGATTATAATTATAAATTTTATTTCAAATAATAGAATATTGTAATCCTAGACGGGAAAGTGTCGTTTTCTGGGTCAAGAGAAGATATTGATAGGCGAGACCTGTCGAGTCTGGACACTTTTTGAGACCCAGAAAACCACTTTTCCGGCGTGGATTAAATATTGTTTTTATCTGACACAAAAACTAGTAGAAAAATTTATAAAATATTTAAGGGATAAAAAATGTTAGGTACTACAGGGTGGGCCAAAAAAAACCGGCCACTTTTTAAACCGTTATAACTTTTTTGCCTTTCGACCGATCTATACAAAATTTAGAATCAAGATGCTTAAAACATGTAATATTCGGTAGATAATTTTAGTTACTTAAAATATTATTACATTTTTTAGTAATAAAGCTTTTTCTGAAGGGGTAATTTTAAAGCTATGGGGATTAGAGCAAAATGTATAATATTATAATTTTACGACTACATTCTGTTTAGCAATCTTTCTTCAGTGGGTGGGTATGTTTAAAATTTTATTTGAAATTATAATTCATTTTTTACTCTTATTTTTCCGAAAGGCTGCAGATTGCAATAAATTTATTTTTACGATAAAAAAACTGATTGAGTAGGCGTGTTATTTATCTGGCATTTCTCAAAATATAATCTGTCAATTTAAAAACTAATTAAAATGACCAAAGATTTGTAAAAATGTCGAATTATATCAAAAACTGAGAAAAAACATGTTGAAGCTGAATTGTAGATGTATATATTAAGGAAAATGGTTATTACGCACATTCGAAAATTTTACCATAAACTCCATGTAACGTGAAAAATAAGAATTTGCTAAAATAAATCAAGACTGAACTATTTGCCAAATGAATTATATTTTTATTACAAATAAATTAAATTATTTTAAACACTGTCTTAATTTCAATTAAACAATAATATTAAACCATATAATACTTATGGTAATATGGTCTTAATTTTAATAATAATAATAATATAAAACCATATAATAATTATGGTACAGGATCTTGTTTGGTTATTTGGAGTAATAATTCCATATTCTGATATATTGGTTTACAAAAATTCACATTTTATATTTAAATATATTAGTTTGTTATGTATTGTTTATCTTCTTTAAAATATAAATTCACAATGCAGTTTTTAATGTTAATTCGTAATTTTTCTAATAATTTTCAATTTGACAGATTATTTTTTAGTCATGTCAAAATTAATTTTAGATGAATAACCGCCTACTTAATCCGGGGTTTTATGTTAAAAATTCCATTTACTACTATCTGTACCCTTACTAAAAAAAAAATAATATAAAAAATAAAATACAATTTGAAGTTAAAATATAAACATACATAACTATTGAAGAGAGACCACTGAACATAATAAATGCAAAATTTTGTTTAAGTATATATTTTGCTCGAATCCCCACGCCTTTAAAATAGCCCCTTGAGAAAAAGCTTTATTACTAAAAAATATAATAATACTTTAAGTAATTAACATTATATACCGAATCTTATATGTTTTATGTATCTTCATACTAAATTTTGTATAGATCGATCAAAAGGCAAACAAGTTATAACGGTTTAAAAAGTGGCCGGTTTTTTTTGGCCCACCCTGTAGATCAAGCGTCCCAGTGAGTACTTGGCAGATATGTCAAGAAATTAATCACAAATTCTTGTCAAATAAAATAAACTAAAAATGCTATTAACAAGCACATGTGCTTGTGCACAACATTATTAAAATATTACATTAACTAAATTATTGTTTAATGAAATTAAATTAAATGACCCAAAGTACTGAAAACTTTGGTTTCTTTAACTAAAAATAGAATTGAACATTTTGCGCAATCTATTTATAATTCCTGTATTTTTCCCCGTCTAGCCGAGAAAAGAAGCACTTTACGGTCGCAAACGTGGCAAGAAAAATGGATTTTAAACTTCTGTAGGATAAAAAAATAATTTTATCCAACACCTTCACAGAAACACTTGTTTTGAGCACTATTTTAAATGTCAAAAGTGAGTTTTTTTCCACTAGTGACTAAAAAATTTTTCACCCACTCTTTTACGTACAGCTTTTGATCTCACCCAAAGTTAGTTACATACCCTATTAATTAAGTATTATAACTATTCTAACTTTTTTAACTAAACCATAAAAATTAAAGAAAACCCCAAATTATTCTTTAGTTTTTGAATAAAATACTGTTTTTATTAAAAATTCTGTCATCACCACGTCCATTTTGACGTTTGTAAGAAATGTAAAACTAGCAATTGTTTATTTTTAATAGGCATACTTAGGCCATGGCTACCTATTATTTTAGCATTAAGAAAACTTAATCTTAATATTTTTGACATATTTTTTCGTTTGGACAAAATTATAGATTTTTATTTAACAATAAAAGGTGTTGGATAAAATTAAATTCTCAACTCGTGTATTAAGTGATTTTATCCACTTAAGAATATCAGCCAACTCGGCCTGACGCCCTCGTGGGTAAAATGCTACTTAATACACTAGTTAAGAAAATAACTATTACTTTAATTTTTTTTATTACTGTAATTTTTAGAAACTATTTTTTATAATAGCACATAATCCTTAAATTCAATTAAACTGGTTTCAATTGAAGGTTGGTTCTCTATAGATCTCTGCTTGGTTAGTATGCAAATTTGACAGATATTATAAACGGTTTGAATTTGCAAATTTCGACAATGCTCGAAAACGAGTAATAAACCTCGTGAGACATTGGTGTAAACTAATGAAATTATATATGCGTATAAGGGGGATTCTGGGACACTAGAATAGGAATTATATACCATGGTAGAGAAGACATTTTTTATAATAAAGAGTGTGAGTCTATAAAAGTCTTCTCTACCGTAGTTTATATTTTAGTTTTTTCACTACTAGCACTATTTAAGTATTTTTATTCAAATAATAAAGTAAATTATTAACAGAAATGATATTTCTTGAAATTTTCATAAAAATCAAGTAGCATTTTGATCAGTGACAAATAAATACTTTCAACTGACGTTGAAAAATTTAGTTTTTTTTTAAATTTTTTTCATAATATTTAGCTAATTATTGATTGTATTTATTGTAAATAATTATAATTAATTATATTTAATAAATAGAAAGTTATTTCAAGCTATTTTCTTGGGTTCAATTAGTAAAAATTGCACAAAGAACTGAAACATCTAAAGTGGCAGAAATAAATTGTTTATAAAATTTACTCCTACCAGAAGAGAAATAGTTATTTATGGTACTAGTTTGTAAAAAACTAATTTTCTCATGGGCAATATCAGTTTACCCATGAGTGCCATACAAGGTTTTATCTAATAAATAGCTTAAGAATTCATATTTTTATTAAAAATTTTAATGACATTTACAAGAAAATAATTTGACAAGTGACAGTTGAGTGGGTAAAATAAATAATTATCCACTCAATAAAGTAAAAGCCACGCGAGGGTTATTATTGAGTTAATCTATTTAAAAAAATCTGGTAATTGTCTTATTATCTGTATGTATTGGATATTCCCGCCCATCCAACTACCAGAGTCCCTAAGTCTAAGAAAGCTAGCCATTGCCTCCCTCTGGATCATCAAATGATAACTTTTGATACCAAACTGCTAAACGGCTAATATCTGTCACAACCACCATTTGAGGTTAGAAATACCCACAAAATAGTATATTCTAAAACTAGCATGGAATAGACAATATTCCGCGCAAGCGAAAAGTTTGTCATACGAGCCGGCAGGCGAGTATGACGGTCCCGCGAGCGCGGAATGACTATTCCATACGTGTTGTAGACTATAATAATTGAAAAAAAAAATAATATTTAATAATTTTATCAAATCAGTACTTAAAAAAGATTTTTATTTAATTTTAGCACATATTTACAAATTATAATGCAAAAATTGAAGGTTATGTCAGATTGTTGTGACAGATATCAGGTTTAAATATTTAACAATAGATGGAAGTTTTAATTTTTTGAACTGAATTGATAAAAAATTGATCAACTATTAAGAAAAACTAATAAACTTTATGTAATTTTAAGGCAAAACTTTAAATTGCATTAAATTACTCAATATTTCATGGTAAAATAAATATATTTTTGCTAATTTTACTACAGTTTTCTTTACTTTTATAAACAAGAGATGGCACTACATGTGCTTATTCTAACACTTGATACGGAATATTCATACCGTATCTAGAGCCAGAATGGATTAATTCTGCATTTGAAAAGTGTGTGTGTATTTGCTGACATTCTAAAGCAGTCGTAGAAAAAGTACATTTCCGCGCTTTTATAAAATCAATAAAAACTAATCATCTCAAAACGTTGATGAGGAATGATTTCATCGACATCTGTCAATTGAAACTGATTATATCGTTCAGCAGTGATTTGATAACTTTCGATGCTGTTTCCATTGAACGCACTTAATAATGTTACCTGAGTACCGAAATTATTGAAACTTAATGATATACTTATCCGCATGAAAGAAAGTCTCCAATGTAAGGGGGAGGAATCATTCGCGCTTTCTTCTTTCCGTCAAGAGTGAAAGATAAGGCGTGTGTGCCTACATCGAGCCTCACACTTGACACACATTCCAAACATATTTCCCGTAGCCACAGATCCGTGCGTCAAACTATACTGATTGCTAGATTAAAACAATGTAATACATACTATGTAGCTTATATTATAATTTTCTGATAATTATTATTATAATAATTATCAAGATATATGTATCTGAAGTTTTAATCATCACAAAGTGGGTAGTTCACACATACTTGGGTTATTTTGTTTGTCTTTGTGTGTGTTATTAGAATAGGGTCCATAAAATGAATGCAAACGTATGTGTATGCATATATGCAATATGCAAAGACATTAAATTTAATATTTTTTAATTTATATGCAAATTTTGGCACTGTCATTAAATTTAAATTAATATCCCAGTCGGTAGATAGGTTTACCTTGAAATAGTTCGGATGTGCTTTTTTTTTCTCATGAATATAGCAGGACAAGCTCTTGTCAATAATACATCAATCTTGCGACCTCGAAATCGATCCGATAAGCACGGTGTTCTAGAAGAACTTTTAAATGACAACTTCCATTTTTTTTTCTTTTTGGAAATTGTTATATGAGCTCTAATTAAAAAAATAAGACCAACATTTTAAAAATCGTTAGAGCCATTTTTGAAAAAAATGTGTTTTTTAAAAAATATCTCTGATATTTCACGCTAACATACTCGGTTTGCCCTCGATATCTCGGCTTTTTCACTAAACTTGGCATAGTGGTACCACTATGGTACCTAAGCACTCCATCCAATTTTTTTTTCATTTCATTTGAAAAGGTAAATTTTTTGTAAAAAATAGCCAAAAAAGATTTTATTGACTTATTCAACCCACCCTCCATTGCTTACTCACTCCCTTGTAACTACCCCACCCTCTGATTTTCAAATAACACCTCCCACCCCCATTTTTATCTAATAATATGAAATTGCATTTAATTTTGAATTAAACCATGTATTATAAATAGTATCTTATTCTTTTAAGGGGATTCCAATGACAATTATTATTTAGTAATAATAATGTCCCACCAGGTTTTAGACGGGCTATATCTCCATTATTTAAAAATATAAAAAAGTTAAAATTAAATTAAATTGAAGTCAAAGTAGAATTTACTGACATATGCAAAACTACCCATTATTATCCCACCCTCTTGGAACCACCTTCAACTAGTTTTTTAAATAGCACTTCCCTATTTTACTAAAGAATATAAAAGCACATTTCATTTTAAATTTAACCAGAAAAATTTCCAAAAACTTACGTTAAATTGTACCCAAAAGAAAATAGATTCATATATTCAAAACCAACTCATAACAACCCAGTCTCCTGGAACTACCCGCAATTTTGTTTTAAATACCACCCTTCTATTAATAAATAATAACTGTTATTTAGAGCCACTTAAAATCTAAGATACCCCTTATAATAAATGGTTGAATTCAGAATAAAGTACACTCTTTAACAAGAATTAGGGGGTGCTATTTGAAAAACAGAAGTTTTTTTCAAAAACGGCTCTAACGATTTTTAACATTTTGGTCTTATTTTTTTAATTAGAATTCAGAACAAATTACAAAAAGAAAAAAAAGTGGAAGTTGTCATGTCATTTAAAAGTTCTTCTAGAACACCGTGTAAGGTTACAAAAAAATAAAAATTGACAGAAAACTAGCTTTTTCGAGGTTTTTTCAAAAACACTCGATTTTGGTTAGCGTTCAAAAAAAGTCTAAAAGAAGATATGAGTGAGTGTATTTTCAATAAGATATGCTAATTTTAGTTTTTCCTTAGTATATAATTAAAGCGTCTTAAAGCAGTATATTACAAGCAATAAATAGACGATTAGTAGAGCCACAAAAAATAGAAGAATAGAGTCACCGGCTATCGGTACCAGAATTTTTAAGGAAATTAGTATATTACATAACTAGTGTGGAAAGTGATATATTTCACGCGAATGGGAAGGTTTACGAACGAGACACCAGGCGAGGGAGGAATCCCCACGAGTGTATGAAATACACTTTCCAACGAGTCATGTACACTATTTTTCCTACGATCCCGAAAAAATATGGTTTCTTATTTTAAAATTTTCTAATTTTTATTTATGTTTAAGAAAAGCAAATCACAAATTAATAATAAATAGCATACAAATTTATATATGTATGTCAAACAGAAAATATTATTTTCATTTACCTTTAGTTTTCTTGGTTTTATATTTAATCGAGTATTTAATACAATATAGGTATTATTATTATTAGTAATACATAGCTGTTTTTTCTGAGCAACTTTGTTTCGCGTTTTTTTTTTTTAATTTTTGCCTGTTCCATATGAATTATAAAATCGATTTACTAAAAAAATTGATTAATTTAAAGTCGACCTAAATCTTCCTTTTACCGCATGTTTGGTGCTATAGGACACTTTAATAAACTTTAATTATAATTATAGTTTTTATACTTATATTTACTTATATTTTTCATTTGAAGGTTTTTTCCAAGGTTAACCAAAATGAAGCTATTAAAAAAACGCAAAAAAGTAAATTTTTCAACTTTAGGATCGATTTCGAGGTTACAAAAGTGATGTATTCTTGAGGAGTTCTTGTCCTACCATACATCATATTTTTTTTCAGTAAAGCCTTTCTAAACGACATACCGACTGGGCTATATTTTTAAAATTTGTTTTGATATAGCACATCATACGTTTATTCACATAACCCTAACTTAATACAAAGTCTGCTTTGTGGTGTAAATCTAAGCTTAAGTACTAAAATTAATGCAGATTTTAGTCATCCACTTGCTTAACTTTTTGACTCTTTTGCGAGTGGCTTACTAATTAGCAAAGGGAGGATAAGCCTGACAACTAGATCGGCTACCTATCGTAGTTTTTTACTGCTTCAAATCCAATCAGTTATTTATTAACAAGGATATTTTACTCAGACACCCGAACCTACAGTATTACGAGGAATCCGAACCTCGGATTATCAGCCTGATATTCTTATGTGGATAAAATCACTTAATACACTATTTGAAAATTAAATTTTACCCAACACCTTTTAATTTTAAATAAAAATATATAATTTAGCAAAAAAATATGACAAAAAGATCAAGTTTTCTTAATACGCAAAAGAGCGAGTAAAACATTTTTTTGTCACTAGTGGAAAAAACTTAACTTTTTATATATAAAATAGTGCTCTTCTACGCAAAAGAGTGCATGCAAGATATCAGCTTAGATACATCTAAGCTGATAATTATTCATACATTTTTGAAAGGTTTAATTCCAAAATGTAGGAAACGTTTACAAAACTGTTATGTATTCAATTTTATTTTTCAATCATTTAAGATTTTTTTATTATAATTAAGGTTGATTTAACCAATTATTAACACTAAACTAATTTAAAAAATTAACCAATGAAATGAAATGAGGCTAAATATTTCTTAGTTACTTCAATGTTAATGACTTGGCAAACCATCCATTAAATAAAATCCAAATAAAAATATAATCCAAGTACCACATTTTAGTTCATATACATACAGGGTGTTCCGTGAGGAAAGGAAAATATTTTAAGGACGTGTTCTAGAGATCAAAATATGAAAAAAAGTTCGTATAAATATGTATCCGAAAATGACTCGTAAGGGAGCTATGTCCCTTCAAAGGGCTTCCAAAAATTCTATTTTTATTTAATAACTCAAAAACCCTTTGCGTTATAGCAAAAAGATTTTGCATGTGATCTATACTTAATAAGATCTATTAGCCAATAGTATTTGTATGTAGTTACTTAAACTAGGGGCGTCCGAAATTGAGGGGCCTTGTCACTTTTTTGCCCCAAACTTTTTTGTGCTTGACTTTTTTGAGGGTTTATTATCAGAATAGTATTCCTTAGATAAAAACACATAAAAAAGGTACTTTTGTTGTATTTCCGTAGGATGAACAGCCTCTTGGCTATTCACGGAAAAAAAAATTATAGCTAGGAGCGCTATAACACACATACCAAGCAAATTATAATTGCTTATTATATAAATACAAGGCTTTCTCTTACAATTATGGCAGTCAGTGTAAAAATTTATATGAAATACTTTAATTGTTTAGTGAATAATAAAATATAACAAATAGTATGGCATTTATAGCTTAAATAGATTTAATTATTGTCCGTGCTAATAATTTTTATAATATAATAAAATTTCTGTAAATTTATAATAGTGCCTGTAATAAATATAATCGTGTCTGTAATATATATAATCGTTTCCAATTTATTTTTAACATTATTAGTTATTGTGTCCCTTATAATCTATAGCTTAAATCACTATAATTTGCCACTGTTACCAAATATCTTATAATGTATAGCGCAGAGCCCACTAATTTCTTTCCGTGTTTACGGTTTTTACAAGAAAACCTATTTAATATGTTGGACTATATTCCCTTAGATTTAAGGCCACAAATGTATTTTCAACACCGCACTTTAGCCTCCGAGTGCGAAATTTCTTAGATACTTCTTTTCCTGATAGTTGGATTGGTAGAGGTGGTCCTCAAGAATGGCCACCAAGGTCACCTGACCTTAATCCATTATTACGGGGATTATTGTCTCTGGGGGTGGATGAAATGAATTAGTGTATGCAACAAAAGCAGATACAAGAGAGGCATTAATTGATCGCATTAACAATGCTGCAGCTGCAGCTGCAGCTAATAAGAAATAATCTTTCCATTCAACGTGCTACTAGAGCTTTTAATAAACGAGCCAATAAATGTATCCAAGCCGGCGGAAGTATATTTGAAAATGGTCTTTAAGGATTTTTATATTTATGATTAGATTTACTTAGTTGTTGTCAAAATAAGAATTATTCAGAAATTTAGAACCAATTATTATTTTACAAACGGCTTGTAATCGGAAAAATAAAACATGGTTTATTAACATTTTAGTTTTTAATTTTTGGTTCCCGATATGTGTAGTTTTACCTTCAATGTATTTTTCTCGAAAACGGTTAATCGGAAATACAACAAGAGTACTTTTTTTATGTGTTTTTATCTGAGGAATACTATTTTCATAATAAACCCTCAAAAAAGTCAAGCAGAAAAAAGTTTGAGGCAAAAAAGTGACAAGGCCCCCCAATTTCGGACGCCTCTGGTTTAAATAACTACATGGAAATACTATTGGTTAATAGACTTTATTAAGTACAGATCACATGCAAAATCTTGTTGCTATAGCACAAAGGGTTCCTGAGTTATTAAATAAAAATCGAATTTTTGGAACCCCTTTTGAAGGGGCGTATCTTCCTTACAAGTCGTTTTCGGACATATGTTTATACGAACTTTTTTTCATATTTTGATCTCTAGAATACGTCCTTAAAATATTTCCCTTTCCTCACGGAACACCCTGTATATGTATAAGCTTCTTGGGGCGTTTTAATAAATAATATATGATGTGATCTAATCATGACTTCAAATTTTGTACACTACACCTGTATACAGAAACAGAGATCTAGAAATAGACTTTGAAATTAAGAAGTAACATTTTGACAAAAGAATAAAAAGAACAAAAACAAATCTAAAGTAATTTTAATTAAATACCATTCTGGATACCAGTGCAAAACTTAAATCCTACTTCGTTTAATTTTAGTGGAGATTGTACCGAGAACAAAATTAAAGATTTATATTGTCCGGCAAAAGGTTTACACAAAACTGAACCGTATATATGATATACTCATCCAGAAGTTAGAGAGATATGGTGTTAGGGGAAGTGCACTAGAATGGATTAAGTCTTGGCTTAAGAAAAGATGTCAAAAAGTGGCAGTCAGTAAAGAGGAAAAAACTAGTTTTTCTGATCCGATTATTGTCGACGAAATTGGCATAGCTCAGGGTAGTGTTATTGGTCCGGTATTATTCATAATATTTATGAATGATATTATTGACTCAATTGTGAACCTAAACTGCACCTTAGTTAATTTTTCCGACGACACGAACTTACTGATGAAAGCAAAAACTTATCAAGAGCTGTCAGTTTTGCATCAGGGCTGTACAGAAAACATTTTACGTTGGCTCCTTAAAAATAGGCTACTTTTGAATAAGGATAAAACTAAAGCTATAATGTTTAAAACATCCAGGTCCAATTTTGTAACCCCTCAGATTGTACCATTCGATAAAAATTTTCTTGACACGACTAGCAATACAAAATTTTTGGGTATGGTTTTAGATGAACACCTACAGTGGAATCTGCATCTTAAGCAGTTAAATAAAAAGTTGAATTTTACTCATTATTCCCTACGTGTCCTAAAATCATATTTAAATCTTGATGTTCTAAAAATAGCTTATTTTTCAAATTTTGAGTCAGTTTTGAGATATGGTATAATCTTTTGGGGGCAAAACTCTAATGCAAGGGAGGTGTTCACAATCCAAAAGCGCGCGCTTCGCACAATCTTATCTTTAGGGTACCGCGAGTCTTGTAGAGGCCACTTCAAAGGAAACAACATTTTAACTTTGACAGGTCTATATTTATACGAGCTGCTAACATTCATGTTTAAAAACCGTGTTCTTTTTCAACCATTGATGTCTAATCTTAACAGAAATATTTACTATAACATCCCACGCCATAGACTTACTCAGTTTGAGAATGGCTGTTTTTATTCCTGTATATCTGCCTTCAACAATTTACCGGAGAGTGTACGGGCATTAAACATTTTTACTCTTTTTAAAAAACAGGTTAAGGCCTTTCTTATAAACCTCGAACCATATTCGCTAGATGAATATTTTTAAAAATTGTTTTTCCTTTATGTATATTTTAAAATACATGTTAGTTCTATTTGACCAGTTTCATGTTCACGATAGTCATGCATAGGTTATATGATATTATTAATTATATTATGTACGATGTGTCGTAATTTATGAAATAAAGTTATTATTATTATTATTATTATTATTTATTATAAATTAAGTACTGCAGATATTTTACTGCATTTCACACAAATGGATTAGCAAAAGAAAATACACCACAGGAAAACAAATGTATTATGCAACAAAAATACGAAATTAGTTTTTGTGTGCCGGATCCCTGCCTTTTTTTTATTTATTTCTCCCTTTTTTGCGTTAAAATTAGCGCAAGTGTAGGGGAAGGGGCCCTAAGTTGGCGAACATTAGCTTTGATGGTTTGTATTAAATAGAGTTTTCATTCAAATATATATATTTTTTTTATTTAGAAAGAAGGTAGTAAATGTTTACAGTATTTTCGTGAAAAAATAATAAAGGGATTTTTAAAGTCGCTAAAACTTATATACCAATATATACCTACATAAATTAAGCATTCATGTTTCAGCATTCTCAAAAACCCCTGAGTACCAATTTTCATCAGAATCCAATAATTTTAACAAATTTGGCCTCCATATTCGATCCGCTATTTTGAATTTTTACAAACAGATTCGATTTCAGCATCCCCAAAAACCCCTGAATACCAATTTTCATTGGAATCCAATAAATTTTAACAGATTTGGCCGCCATATTGGATCCGCCATTTTGAATTTTAAATTTTTACGGACAGATTCGGTTTCAGCATCCTCGAAAACCCCTTATTACTAATTTTTACGATATTACGGCCGAAAGCCGAGTTTTGACCAAAAACGAAGGTGCCCTGGCCCATGGTGTGAAGGCGGTATTGGATAAGGATGAGCAAATAAAACTATATAAAAAACAAGTTTTTAAACTTAAAACCCTTCTATTGATTACGTATTATGTATAACTAAAAAGTAGAAAACAAGATATACCAATTTACAAAAACTAATTTTTTAAAAGAAAGGTTTTGGAATTTGTGATTTCTTTATTTTTGCCAACTTTCCAAAACCCTTCTTTTAAAAAATTCGTTTTTGTAAATTTGTATATCTTGTTTTCTACTTTTTAGTTATACATAATACGTAATCAATAGAAGGGTTTTAAGTTTAAAAACTTGTTTTTTATATAGTTTTATTTTCAAGTTTTAGTTATAATTTATTAATGTGTGAGCAACCCGGGAGTGAAACAGAGATTTTATGTAAAATTATATTGTCACCGGATATAAGCATATATACCGAACTTTAGCCGTCTAAGTGAGTAAAAGGGTTTTTGATATTGTATGAGTGGGGGGGGGGGGGTTGGGGGGTAAATTTTATATTTAATTATTTTGTTAGGGTAGAAAATCATGTGTACCAAATTTCAGCTCTCTAAGTTTATTCTAAGTAGGTATAACAGAGAGGGCCCTTCAGCCGCATGGGGGGTGATGGGGGGGGGGGGGGTTGACGGTTGTTTTTTTTATAGCAAAATTTTATTATTATGGGATGAGTACGTAACCCAATTTTAATTTTAAATTAACTCACGTGGATAAAAAAAAGGTTTTTGATATTTTAGGGGTGGGGGGGTTGGTGGGTAAATTTTATATTTAATTATTTTGTTAGGGTAGAAAAGCATGTGTACCAAATTTCAGCTCTCTAAGTTTATTCTAAGTAGGTGAAAAAGCATTTGGCAAATTTGAGGACAAATATACCTACATATATACAATGTATATATATGGAAGTGAAGTGAATAGAAGGGTTTTAAAAACTATTTTTTTTTCATATTATGTCACTGTACTATATCATGTATATATTTTTTCTATAAAGTAAATGTATTCTAGTTAAATTTAACTTAAATTTATATAAATTCAGTTATACGGATTATTTGAGACACTCCTTATTTTTACTGTTACATTAAATAATGTATAACTCCAATGCGACATTGGCTATGACGCGAAAATGCTCATGAAAGAATAAAAATGTCGTAAAACTGCATAAAGCTTTGCATGTTTTGGTATCTACTTCGCAGTGCCTATATATGTAGGTTATACCAGCAGAATTACCTAAAACATACAAAAAAGATAGTGATCTTTCGAATGAATAAGTAGATACTTTTTTGCATATTTATCTATTGACACTTTGACCACCAAGCCCTATTAAAAACAAGCGCCTAAATGCAGCTCTCTGTGCAGGAGTTTGTTTTGGTTTTTTCTTGGTTTGGTGTTTTTTTTTTAATGAGAGGGCCTTGGTTTTCGTTAACGTTGGTTTGGCGTCTGTTTGGTGTTTTTTTTTTGTAAAAAAATGTTTTTTATTTAAAATAACATATTATAAAACGGTAGGCGCATGCGCGTGGGCATGCGCAGTTTATCAAAACGCTGCATAAAGAGCTGCACATAGGTGCTCCTCTATTAAAATAAAGTGTCCTATGCGCATGCGTAGTTTATCAAAACGCTGCATAAAGAGCTGCCCATAGGCGTTCCTCTACTAAAATGGAGTGTCCTATGCCGTATATTAGTATGTGTTTTACTTTATTTAAATAAAAAAATGTTTGCTATGAATCATAGCCTATGATTTATGCTACATTTGTTTTATTGAAAGTGAGAGCTAACATTATTTTCGTATTAAATTAGGACATGTTAAATGTTATTCTATAAGAAAAGCATTTAAACCGTGTTACTCCAGTATACGTATAGAAACATACGCCCATTTACTTATGTATACTGACATATAGGGGAAAGTGGGGGGGGGGGATACTGCGCAGCGGGTAAGTCCGTGTATTTAAATATCTAAAATATTAAAAGTTATTTAAAAAAACGAACTCTTTGCACCATATCGTAATGCAACTGTTGAAAAATTTGAAGTGAATTTATGACATTTTTTGGAAAATGGATTTTTTTATAAGAAAATTAGTGGAGAGCCCCTAGCACAAGCATATGGCTTATTTGGGGCTTTCCATGACTTTGTGTATGACTTTGTATATACTATGAATAAATAATAAATACTACTATAGTTGAGATTGCAACCTGCGTTAGATTTTAGTTAGGGAGCGTTCAAGTATTACGTAACGCGCTGGGGGGGGGGATCTCGAAAACGTTACGCCGCGTTACAGAGGGGGGTGGGTGTCAGTAAAAATGTTACGTAACACTTAAAAAATCATAAACTTTCTCGAAAATTTTACGCCGCGTTTCATGGGAGGGGTGGGGGTCAAAATGGCCAAATTTTGTGTTACGTAATACTTGAATGCTCCCTTAGCTTTTTTTATATTACTATGCGTGGATCTAATTAAATCGCTTTCTAAAATATGCTGTAAACTAATTAGTTTTAAACTTATTGTTTGACTATTTACAACAACCTTTTCCCTTATGTATATTTAATTTATGCACTTTTACTTCATAATGTACCTTTTTGTTATAATTTAATAAAGTTTATTTACATCATAATTATTAAGCCTTATAGTACGCCTGCGCAGCTTTTCCACAAAAGCATCTTTTAGTTTTATTTTTTTTTATATATATTTACTTTCATAATAATACTGCTTTATGGGATAAAATTATAGTAAACATATGTGAGATATATCATTAGTTATATTAACTAAATTGCATTTATATTAATTTTTCATCAAGGTTTTCCCTTAGGGGCACGGTTTCCCCCATTTTCCCTACATGTGGCAATTTAGTCCCTGTCAATGTATATATGGAGAGATACACATGGCAGCCAAAGCAATAATAATATTCTTTTCTATGTGTAGTGCTGAAAAGAGTATTAGACATAAATAGTACATATTGTAATAAAAGTTTAACGCCAAGACACGTTTTGAATAATATATTCGTATATAAAAATATCCTAAATTGAAATCGGAAATATATTGTTTATTCTGTTTTTGTTATCTTTTCAAAGCGTTGTAAGCATTTCTTTATAGAAAAAATGAGAATTGGTTTACTCCTGCAGCTTTTTAGCAAACTATTGCTAAAATCTCAGTCAATTTTCATTTTTAAGTTAAGTATGACTAAAAATTTTGCAGGTTGAGAAACTTGCGTGTCTATCAAAAGCGAGGTACTTAAGTACTTGAAGTATGATAGTAGTAGTATTTACCAAAAAGGACCTATATTGCAATGTAAAAAGTATTTCGAACCACCTCTCAGTCAAACCGTTTGACTCAAACGAATATTATTTTTAGATCTTTTTTCTTTCAATTTTTAGATTTTTTTGAGGGATTATGTTTTGAATTTTGCCTGGGGTTGTGAAGGGATACTCCATGCACATACCAAATTACAAGTTCTTAGTATGCTACAAGGTTTTGTAGGTTTTTCTCTTTTATATTATACAGTGCGTTTCCAAAATCCATCCCCTTTAACTTTGGAACTATTTAAGATATCAACTTAAAATTCAAAACACCTAATAATATAACTCAAATAAGTTTTTGGTGTATATTTGATATTTTTGGAGGCAGGGGAAAGCTTTTTTTTATGATAAGATGGGTCGTGTGATACATCATTCAAAATTCCCTTTTTGATCATACAATTTTATTTTTTTTTAGATAAATTATTGTAGGTGTTGAATTTTAATTTTTGTGTTAAAAAAAATATATATTCGATTAAAAATAGTTTAAGAAGTAAAAATAATCACCAAACAAAAATTGCTTGATTTTTTTATAATTCGGGCAAAAATGCGCATTTTAACACTTTGTGGCTACCCTCAAAAAAATATATGGTTAAATAGAGAATTTTAAAAGATTTAAAACTATGTATCACACAACCCCCTTTCCATTTAAAAAATGTCCCCCCATTGTGCCTCCTAAACATATGAAATATCATATATTAAAAAACTATTTGGGTTTTACATATTTATTTATTTAATTATAACGTACAGATTTTTAAAGTCTCGAATAAGCTTAGAACCCTTACCCTCCCGAGACTAAACTAATAATAATTTTTCAATTTAATTGTGTTTTTTTATATTTGATATGCCTAAATGAAGAAGAAAAAAATAAACCATTTTTTTTAGTTTTTGTTCGAGTTTTTGTTTCAGGAGAGCTTTATTATACTGAATTAAATTTTCATATTTGTTTGCATACATAGAAAGTCTATAAAAGTATTTTGGATTAATATTGCCTTAAAGAAAAAATAAGGAAAGTAAAGTCACAATTGTGACACCCTGGAGGGTAAGGGATAAACTTCTAAGCTTTAAAGCTTGTGCTAGGAGCTTTCCATAAATCTTGACAAAAAAATCTCTTAATAATTCTGTTGAAAATAAAAAAACCATTTGGGTTATATATATATATATATATATATATATATATATATATATATATATATATATATATATATATATATCAAAAAACTATTTGAGTTATATTATTTATGTATTAAAATTGAAGTTGATATCTAAACTGTTTAAAAGTTAAAGTGAGGGCAGACTTTTGACACGCACTGTATATATTTAAATTTACAAAAATATAAAATGTTAAGCACGTTGGAAATTAAATTGAAGTAAAAATGCACGATTTTGTTCAACAAAAAATATACATACAACAAAATTTTGCCAACTATTAAAGAATACATTTTAAATAGTTAAAGTTTAGAACGTGATAAACTTCTGCAAACTTCTCCTTGTTTAAAAGCTTTATTGAATAACAATCATCTACTCATCAAAAAGCAAAAGTAAATAAAAACTTTATGGAAAAGATTTGAATGACAATAAAACAGTGTTCAAAACTAAAATTTGTTCAACTTGATTTTTCAAATTTGTTTATTCTCTTTGGTGACAACTTTTAACTCTCCGCCGCGGCGGTCCCATCGCGGAATTTTTACACTAGGCACTAGAATTAAAGAATATAGAAAGTCAAAGTCAAAAGTGTCGTTTTGTTTTTAGTGCCGATAACTCAGCAAAAAATCATCGTACAAAGCTCTTAGACCGCTCAAATTAAAGAAGAAGAATTAAGCTAAAAGTGCTTTGAGAAATGAAATCATAAAAAAACAATTATTAAAGACCATGAGCCTATTAAATGGTAAGCAAAAATTTAGAGAAAGTAAAAAAGGTCCAAAACGGTCAATAATAAAAATATTTGAACCCAGGATCTTAAGACTAGGGACTTGATGGATCAATTTTTTTTTATCATTACTCTACGACCAAGACCAAGTTACAGCCATTTGAAAATCACGTAAAAATTAAGGATTCTTTTTATATTCTTTAATTTTTTGTGCCTGGTGTATATATTATTTAATAAACTTTTCGTACTAAATGAATAATAAATCCTCTATGAATTTTATTATTTTCGTTTTGATGTGCCAATAAAAAGTGGACAGGTTAAGTATGATCTTAATTTTTTCCCGTCCGTTTTGTGATATTTATGATCTTTTTGTGTCGATTTAGGCCACGGAGATTGCTTTTTAAGTGTCAAGTCACTGAATCGATGCCCACACATTTTTTCAGTGGCGGGCGATATGAAATTTAACAAAAGTTATGTTTTCTTCATACAGGATGTCTTAGAAATAATTTTAAGAGGTGATTCTACATAAAAAAGTATGAAGAAAGTTCTTATAAATAAGTATATATCCAAAAACGGGTTGTAAGGGAAACTGGCCCGCTTTAAAAGGGTTCCAAAAATTTGTTTTTTACTCAACACCTTGAGATAAAGCAATTAGGTTTTGCATGTAATCTAACATTAATAAGTTTATAATAATAAATAATAAATTAAATATTATTATACTATTCACAGCGCGTAAGCGCTAGAATAGTATTATACGTTAGTTTTGATTTTCTCAAAATCACCAAAAAATTACCCAAACAAAAAATTCTTAAATACAAATGTTTCATGAAAAACTAGATGAAACGTTGCACGCACCCTGTCAAAACATCGGCACTATTGTACACTAGAGCCATCTAGTTTGCAAATTTTAAACTAGGTGTTTTGTTTTATTAATTAAATTCTGTATCTTTAAAACATTATATACTAGCAAAAAACTGTATATAAAATTTTTTATAGGGCTTAAAAAGAGCTTTTATTTAAAATATATTTTTTTGAAATCGGTTATAAATATGTGAGATATGCTAAAAAAACCTTTTACTGCTTTAAACGCCAATATCTCGTTTGGACTTAATGGAGCTCTCTACAACTAGAATTATGAAAAAAAGACGTCTACCCTATCTCTATCTCATTTGTGCTACACTTTCCAGCCAACCAAATAAATACTGTATTTGTTTTTCATACAACAAATACAGTATTTATTTGGTTGGCCGGAAAGTGTAGCAGTGAGCGGCACGAACGAACATAGCTAATGTGAATCTGTAGAATAAGATAATTCTACTAAAATTTAGATGGCGCCAGTAGTTTCTTTAATAAAAATACACTTTTCGCCCAGCCAAGTAATTATTGTAGTTGTTCAACAAAGAACAAATACAGAATTTGTTTGGTTGGATGGAAGTGGGAGTGTATGTATGTCTTCTATCCTTTTTGGGTAGAACTTTTGTCCCTGTCTAATCTAACGGGAGAAATCGCCATTGAAGTACAATTGTATGCGGTAATAACTTCCGATTTTCTATCCATTTGTAACTCAATATTACTTTTTCAGTGTTGCTTATTTGGGAATATGCAATATGCATCGACTGTGAATAGTATTTAATGGAATGCGTAGCATTACATATCTTTATGGCTTGTTCTTATTATTATTATTATTATTATTATTAATATTAATATTAATTATTAATATTAATTAATTAATATTTGAAATAAAACCAGTCAGGTTACCTCGCGTTCCGACACCTACGAGGTGACGAGCTAGGAAAACCAATAGCTGCTCCATGGACAATGTCCATTGGACATGTGTTAAGCGGCTACTGGCATCGATTTAAATGTGTTCTGAGTAGATTTAGGGACCCAAAGATAACGCTTTCTGCATGGATCAGGCTAAAGGCCTATCCAGAAG
>CAUEHQ010000016.1:36525-129465 GCA_958510825.1 Brachypterus glaber | reverse complement strand
AGACAGACAGACAGACAGACAGACAGACAGACAGACAGACAGACAGACAGACAGACAGACAGACAGACAGACAGACAGACAGACAGACAGACAGACAGACAGACAGACAGACAGACAGACAGACAGACAGACAGACAGACAGACAGACAGACAGACAGACAGACAGACAGACAGACAGACAGACAGACAGACAGACAGACAGACAGACAGACAGACAGACAGACAGACAGACAGACAGACAGACAGACAGACAGACAGACAGACAGACAGACAGACAGACAGACAGACAGACAGACAGACAGACAGACAGACAGACAGACAGACAGACAGACAGACAGACAGACAGACAGACAGACAGACAGACAGACAGACAGACAGACAGACAGACAGACAGACAGACAGACAGACAGACAGACAGACAGACAGACAGACAGACAGACAGACAGACAGACAGACAGACAGACAGACAGACAGACAGACAGACAGACAGACAGACAGACAGACAGACAGACAGACAGACAGACAGACAGACAGACAGACAGACAGACAGACAGACAGACAGACAGACAGACAGACAGACAGACAGACAGACAGACAGACAGACAGACAGACAGACAGACAGACAGACAGACAGACAGACAGACAGACAGACAGACAGACAGACAGACAGACAGACAGACAGACAGACAGACAGACAGACAGACAGACAGACAGACAGACAGACAGACAGACAGACAGACAGACAGACAGACAGACAGACAGACAGACAGACAGACAGACAGACAGACAGACAGACAGACAGACAGACAGACAGACAGACAGACAGACAGACAGACAGACAGACAGACAGACAGACAGACAGACAGACAGACAGACAGACAGACAGACAGACAGACAGACAGACAGACAGACAGACAGACAGACAGACAGACAGACAGACAGACAGACAGACAGACAGACAGACAGACAGACAGACAGACAGACAGACAGACAGACAGACAGACAGACAGACAGACAGACAGACAGACAGACAGACAGACAGACAGACAGACAGACAGACAGACAGACAGACAGACAGACAGACAGACAGACAGACAGACAGACAGACAGACAGACAGACAGACAGACAGACAGACAGACAGACAGACAGACAGACAGACAGACAGACAGACAGACAGACAGACAGACAGACAGACAGACAGACAGACAGACAGACAGACAGACAGACAGACAGACAGACAGACAGACAGACAGACAGACAGACAGACAGACAGACAGACAGACAGACAGACAGACAGACAGACAGACAGACAGACAGACAGACAGACAGACAGACAGACAGACAGACAGACAGACAGACAGACAGACAGACAGACAGACAGACAGACAGACAGACAGACAGACAGACAGACAGACAGACAGACAGACAGACAGACAGACAGACAGACAGACAGACAGACAGACAGACAGACAGACAGACAGACAGACAGACAGACAGACAGACAGACAGACAGACAGACAGACAGACAGACAGACAGACAGACAGACAGACAGACAGACAGACAGACAGACAGACAGACAGACAGACAGACAGACAGACAGACAGACAGACAGACAGACAGACAGACAGACAGACAGACAGACAGACAGACAGACAGACAGACAGACAGACAGACAGACAGACAGACAGACAGACAGACAGACAGACAGACAGACAGACAGACAGACAGACAGACAGACAGACAGACAGACAGACAGACAGACAGACAGACAGACAGACAGACAGACAGACAGACAGACAGACAGACAGACAGACAGACAGACAGACAGACAGACAGACAGACAGACAGACAGACAGACAGACAGACAGACAGACAGACAGACAGACAGACAGACAGACAGACAGACAGACAGACAGACAGACAGACAGACAGACAGACAGACAGACAGACAGACAGACAGACAGACAGACAGACAGACAGACAGACAGACAGACAGACAGACAGACAGACAGACAGACAGACAGACAGACAGACAGACAGACAGACAGACAGACAGACAGACAGACAGACAGACAGACAGACAGACAGACAGACAGACAGACAGACAGACAGACAGACAGACAGACAGACAGACAGACAGACAGACAGACAGACAGACAGACAGACAGACAGACAGACAGACAGACAGACAGACAGACAGACAGACAGACAGACAGACAGACAGACAGACAGACAGACAGACAGACAGACAGACAGACAGACAGACAGACAGACAGACAGACAGACAGACAGACAGACAGACAGACAGACAGACAGACAGACAGACAGACAGACAGACAGACAGACAGACAGACAGACAGACAGACAGACAGACAGACAGACAGACAGACAGACAGACAGACAGACAGACAGACAGACAGACAGACAGACAGACAGACAGACAGACAGACAGACAGACAGACAGACAGACAGACAGACAGACAGACAGACAGACAGACAGACAGACAGACAGACAGACAGACAGACAGACAGACAGACAGACAGACAGACAGACAGACAGACAGACAGACAGACAGACAGACAGACAGACAGACAGACAGACAGACAGACAGACAGACAGACAGACAGACAGACAGACAGACAGACAGACAGACAGACAGACAGACAGACAGACAGACAGACAGACAGACAGACAGACAGACAGACAGACAGACAGACAGACAGACAGACAGACAGACAGACAGACAGACAGACAGACAGACAGACAGACAGACAGACAGACAGACAGACAGACAGACAGACAGACAGACAGACAGACAGACAGACAGACAGACAGACAGACAGACAGACAGACAGACAGACAGACAGACAGACAGACAGACAGACAGACAGACAGACAGACAGACAGACAGACAGACAGACAGACAGACAGACAGACAGACAGACAGACAGACAGACAGACAGACAGACAGACAGACAGACAGACAGACAGACAGACAGACAGACAGACAGACAGACAGACAGACAGACAGACAGACAGACAGACAGACAGACAGACAGACAGACAGACAGACAGACAGACAGACAGACAGACAGACAGACAGACAGACAGACAGACAGACAGACAGACAGACAGACAGACAGACAGACAGACAGACAGACAGACAGACAGACAGACAGACAGACAGACAGACAGACAGACAGACAGACAGACAGACAGACAGACAGACAGACAGACAGACAGACAGACAGACAGACAGACAGACAGACAGACAGACAGACAGACAGACAGACAGACAGACAGACAGACAGACAGACAGACAGACAGACAGACAGACAGACAGACAGACAGACAGACAGACAGACAGACAGACAGACAGACAGACAGACAGACAGACAGACAGACAGACAGACAGACAGACAGACAGACAGACAGACAGACAGACAGACAGACAGACAGACAGACAGACAGACAGACAGACAGACAGACAGACAGACAGACAGACAGACAGACAGACAGACAGACAGACAGACAGACAGACAGACAGACAGACAGACAGACAGACAGACAGACAGACAGACAGACAGACAGACAGACAGACAGACAGACAGACAGACAGACAGACAGACAGACAGACAGACAGACAGACAGACAGACAGACAGACAGACAGACAGACAGACAGACAGACAGACAGACAGACAGACAGACAGACAGACAGACAGACAGACAGACAGACAGACAGACAGACAGACAGACAGACAGACAGACAGACAGACAGACAGACAGACAGACAGACAGACAGACAGACAGACAGACAGACAGACAGACAGACAGACAGACAGACAGACAGACAGACAGACAGACAGACAGACAGACAGACAGACAGACAGACAGACAGACAGACAGACAGACAGACAGACAGACAGACAGACAGACAGACAGACAGACAGACAGACAGACAGACAGACAGACAGACAGACAGACAGACAGACAGACAGACAGACAGACAGACAGACAGACAGACAGACAGACAGACAGACAGACAGACAGACAGACAGACAGACAGACAGACAGACAGACAGACAGACAGACAGACAGACAGACAGACAGACAGACAGACAGACAGACAGACAAAAAAAAAAAAAAAGGAAAGGGGGAGCCCAGCACTGAAGGTACCCCACCAAGGTGGCCACCACCCCTGAATAGCTGTACACAGTCTATTCAGTCCTCTGAAACCCTGTCCTTTTCTTTTTTGCAATCACCATCTTTATTTATTTAAACTAATTAACAATAAGAATACAATTGCCGCGGTTTGGTACAATACCTACTACAAGGCCCAAACCCACTTAACATTTGCAGTGCGGACTAGCCACAGCTGCAGGAGGTACCGTAACCCTCCTATCATACCCACCCGGCACTCGCGCACTTAAACACATACACTGCTAAAACAGTATCACTGCACAACTCGAAAAACATCCAAAATAAAGTTTTTAAGAAGATCCGTTTTATTTGCTGCTGCTAGATCCTCCACAATATCTGCCAGTGTGATGTCACCCACAATCCTAAGAATGGCGTCTCTTTCTCTAGTAAAGATGGTACATTCTAAAATTCTGTGTATAGGAGTGTCCTCGATACCGCATGTTGGGCAGTTTCCATCCCTTTCTTTCCCCACTCTTTTTAAATGTGTCCGAAAATTTCCGTGTCCGGTCAAAACTTGAGTTAATTCTCGATCCAATAAAACCGTGGTGTTAAGACGTCGCTCTATATTGGGAAAAAAGCTGTATGTGACCCGCCCTTGGTCCGCATTATCCCACGCTTCCTGCCATAGTCTCAAGGTCTCTATCTTAAGGGATCTGTAGTTAGTCCTTTTGGGTAGGTCATGGTTCAGTACTAAATTTCCGTGAGTAGCCACTTCTCGGACTTTTAATCTTCTCTTTGCCTCCAATTCAGATAGCGTTAATGGTAGAGGGGGAACTTTGGCTAGAACACATGCCGCAAAGTACGACGTTGAACTGTAGGTACCTGAAATGACTCTGGCACATGTCCCGCTTACGCTTTCGAAAGATATCTTTGCCCTTGCATATGTGGATTTACCTCCCCAAATCTGGAATCCATAGTTTACCAGAGGAACAATAGCTCGGTTGTAGATCGTCCTAAGTGAAGAATCTGGAGGGCTGTATAGGGATCGAACGTAACTTTTAATTTTATAAAAATTGGATTTGGCCTTTTCACAAGCTTGTTTTATATGTTCCTGAAAGTTGAGTTTATTATCAATGATAATACCCAAGTATCTAGCCTGTTCTACCCTTTTAAGAATATTTTCATATAGTCTAATCGCTGGTTTTCGTACTAATTTGGGACCAAAGAGGATATAGCAGGATTTTTCTTTAGAAAATTCCAGCTTATTTTGTGTTGCCCATCCGGTGATTATTTCGAGATCAGCGTTAGCTTTGGTTTCCAGTGTAGTTCTAGTTGGTGCACTAACAACGTAGGCTAGATCATCTGCGTAGGCTATGATTTCACCGTGTATAAGGGGCAATAATAGGAGCTTCTTTAAAGCTGCATTCCAAAGCGTGGGACCCATCACGGACCCTTGACCGCAACCTTTTTGCACGCTTTTTCTTACCTCGATACCCCCATGTTGCAGAATTGAAACTCGATCATCAAAATAACTTTTCAAAATTCTTAGGAGACCATTGGAAATCACTGACTCAGCCAGCGAGTTAATGATGGAAGGCCACCAGACATTGTCAAAGGCTCCCATAATGTCTAGAAGAACTACCACTTTGTATTTGTCCCCTCGCGAGTCAAGAGCATCAAGAGTAGCCCTACAGGCGCTAATAGTATTTCTACCTGTTGTAAAGCCATGTTGGTTTTCTCCAAAAAGATTTTCAAACTCGTTTAGACGATTCTTTATTACTTTTTCCAGAATTTTGCCAAGGAAGGATAGTAAAGTGATTGGCCTGCAGCCGTCAATACCAATTTTGTTGCTGCCAGGTTTACGAATCATGACGATTTTACCTTCTTTCCACGGCTTAGGAAAGTATCCAAATTGTAGACAGAAGTTGTAGATCTTAGCTAGAAAAGGAGCAATTATATTCCGCAAGAACTTAAGTAAAACTGCTGAAATATTATCAGGGCCAGGCGATTTCTTATTTTTAAGGTCGTTTAAAAGAAATTTGACCTCATCAGGGAAAACTGCTCTTACCGGCAAGTCGTCAGTCGTGATAAACCTAGCTCTAAGCCTTTGTTCAGACTGGTCATCATCGTCGTCTTCGGGATTGTCATCCTTTACCCATTTATCGATAATGCATCTAGCTGTTTCCTCTCTATCTTCCGTGTAGTGTCCGTCTTCTTTAAGAATAGTAGATTCTTCTGTCTTAGATCCTTTATTTTTACAAGCCAGTTTATATGGTAAGTTCCATGGCGATGCCTGCATCTCAGTACTAACAAAGTTATTCCAGGATTTTTGTTTTACGGTATCCAACTTACGGGAATGAGCTATTTTAGCTTCATCGTATGCTACTTTAAGGGTCTCTCTGATCACTCCACTTGCTTTTTGAAAGGCTTTGCGAGATGAATGTAGTGTAGTTTTGGTACCTTCCGTTTGGTCGTTCCACCAAATAGGTTTCCCCGTAAATTGTTTTCTCTTGTGAAAACAGGAATCAGAGATTGACTTTAACAGATCAGTAAATCTGTTTACCACTGTATCCAGCTCGAGTTTATTATGGATTGGAAAAGTATTTTCGAGTTCGTTCACTCCATTTTCAGCCATTTCCAAAGCAAGGCGACGGTTCAGATTAGTTTTACTCTTGACCCATGTGTAACTTAATATGTTGGTTTGGTTACACTCGAAGTTGAAAGTAATCAGTCTGTGATCACTTCCTGTCTGATCAGGAAGGACTCGCCAATCATAAATTTTGGATAAGCCGCTATCAGTAGTAACTGTTATATCTATGTTACTCTCACCTTGTTGACTACTAAATGTTGATGGAAAGCCAGGACGATTTACAACGTTAAGATCCTTTTGTGAACCTACTTTCGTACTGCTTGCTATTTTTATGTTCCTAAATTAATAAAAAAAATAAAAATAGGCTACGACACCCAGTGTGGTTTATGCCACAGTTCGGAGAGCACCTGGGGGGGGGAACTTAATCTCTCTATTTTGTGAGTTGTTTGGTACACACTACAAATATGAATAAAAAATAATTATTTATAGGTTTTCCGGTTAAGGGCGCCAACAAGTCCAAGCTAAATTTATTTAAATTAAGCTTTTATGTAAAATATTGTTCGGACTTGGTTTTAGATGTTAATTATTTATATTATAAAAAAACCTGAAAATAATTAATTATATTGAAAGGCAAAATTGAGATAGAGATCTTTTAATTAAAAAATAAAAAATCATATTCATTATAAATATTTCCTCGACTAGAATATTTCTGTACATTTACACAATAAATTGATTATAGTGACATATTGTCGCACCGCGTTACTAGTAACCTGGTTTACAAAAGAGTTTGTAAAATTTATGTTATCAAAATAGCTATTACACCTCAGAGGGAGATGTATAAAACATTATTAAAGAAACTTTATAGGTAATAAAAAATGTCATGATCATGTCCTTTATTAGAAGTGATACTTAGCTGGTTTCTTCCAGATGTGGATGACGTGTAGGTGGTCGGAAAGGTACAGGAACATTACTTCAGTGCATAAACCTGCGTAGGGTCCTCTGGATAGCTGCATGAAGCTATGCGAACAACACAAGACTCTATAGTTCTAGATTACTCCAGAAAAACAAACAGGAACTAGAGATGTTGGTTAACAACTTCCAGGATGAGGCCCAGACGGAGATTCTTAGACGAAGAAGGTCCGACCATAAACGAATAAAGGTGAAGGGAAGATAGGGAGAAAGAGCTCTATAGAAATAGAGAAAATACAAATTAGAATTTTATAAAAGTTAGGTTATAAAAAGTATAATTTACGTAAAAATAAACTGAAAGCTTACCCAGTTTGGTAACTGAAGCCCTTAGATAATATTTAGTATTGATTTGATCTTCTAAACGAAAACTAAAACAAGGAAAAATGAAAATTAAAAATATGTCTCATGTGACTCGTAAACACACGAAGTAGAAATCTGTTTTACTCACCATCGAGAATGAATTGATGAAGATATTTATCGGAGAATATCCACAACACTTAGTGCTTAATGTTTGTTAACATATTTAACTAAAATTATAATGGATGGTTCCATTAAAATTAGATTATTCACGAAGAATCACAAAAGGCTGACATGCCCGTAAGTATAGATAGTGACCAGTCTTGCCAACCAACAAAAATCAATATTCCTACCGAAAAATTAAAAATAGGTTATGCAACCAATAAAACAGGTTTTGGTATCCTTAGTTGCCTAACTTAAGTAAATAAATTAATTCAATAAATCGATAAAATACCTTTGTAATGAGTAAAAAGAACGAGAGGTCTTTTTAATCGTTACAAATTCCCCCCTATGTAGGTAAGAAAAAAATTTTTTTTTTCTTTTTAGAAGACAAGAAAAAAAAATTTTTTCCAAAAAGGGAACGTCGAGAAAATCGAAGAAAACAAGGAAAAGAAAAAAAAAATAAACCAATTGTAAAGACTAACATCCTCATCCTTAAAAAAAAATCTCTAATCAAAAAATTCTTAACCACCTAATTAATGGCCCTCGTATACACAATGCCCTCGTATATACAATGTCATATAACTAAATAAATAGTTAAATTATAAGAAAAGAATTTTAATTAGAAAACTCAATCTCTAAAAAAAATATATAGTCAAATTCAATACACACTCGTGTCTCGAGCAGTTTTATTACATGGCAGCTTCTTTCTCAGCTAAATAATGTATGTATAGGGTACCTTCATGTAATACTAATACTAAAGAATGTATTAAACTTAAGCTATGCAGCGATATATTCTTTTCATTGAATGGATCGCTCAAAAAAACTAATATCTACAAAGTCAAATCCGGATTTTATATTTTATAAATATATACTACTTATATATATTTATAAATGAGTCATGTTAGGGACAATATACAAGCTATAGCTGATTATGGCTGTATTAAGCTATCATAAGCTTTTTAACAGTACAGGGAAAGGAAATAGTTTAATTTTTTTTTTTTTTTTTTTTTTCTAGTCTAACATATTTTGTTCAAACAATAAGGTGGTCATTTTCGCAAACCCAGCGCCTATCTTTAGGGTCAAAATTTGGTAAGGTCAAAATCGGGTAAAAGGTCAAAATCGGTAAAAGGTCTAAATCGGTAAAAGGTCTTTATTGTTTAAATATTATTGTTAGGCAAGGACAAAACAAATGTAAGAAATTTTTAAATCAAAGGCATGTAAAAAATTTCCTACAAAATGTACAAAATTTCAAGGTAAATTTAGGTAATTTTTTTTCAAATAATTTATTACCGGGATAAAATTATATTAGGGATTGATTAAACAGTGTTCAACCAAAGTTAATCAGATAAAAAATCTAAGAAACAGATAAAAATAAAAGTTTAAAACTTTATTTGAGGTAATCCATTTAATGGGTAGGGTAAGATTTTATTTTAATATGCGCATATTAAGGTAAGAAAGGTAGTCGAGTTTATACTCTAAAGATATTATTTTCTTTTGGGGGAAAAATTTAGATAGTTTTCAAAAGGTATTTTTTCTTTCTTTTGAATAAGGTAAGGTAAGGTAATTGAGGTAATATTAAAAAAAAAAAAAAAAAAAAAAAAATTCTATGGAATTTAATCAATAGGGGTATTGTCAATATCAGGGATGTATTCTACGTATTGTTTCATATCTCTGACATGGTAATTTCCTACAGTATTTGAAGTAACATTTTTTAATTCATACACTGTTCTAGAAACTTTCTTGGTTATTCTACATAACACATACTTTGGACAAAGTTTTGAAGAAATATTTTTTGAGGCATCAGATAAAATACGATTTCGTTTCCAAACAAGGTCATTAACTTTGAATTCTACATCCCGTTTTCTAAGATTATATTGTTTGGAATATTTTTCATATGCCAAAGAAAGTTTTTTCTGGACAACTTTAAATAATTCTTTTAGTTTATCCATTTCTTCGCCATATTTTTTCCTAGATAAATCAGTCGGATTAAAATCTTGAGATACCTCAAAAGTTTTATAAAAGTCCCCTGAGATTGGGATTTTTCTGCCAAATACCAAGTGAGAAGGGGTGAAATTGGTAATTTGGTGAACACTATTATTTAAAGCAAATGTTATACGTACAATCTCTTTGTCCCAACTTTTATGATTGGATCCTACAAAACTTCTAATGCAAGTGCCAATTGTTTTATTTACGCGTTCTACCTGGTTATTTTCTGGGTAGTAACGGGGTAAGAAAAAAATTCTGGTTTTATATTTTTTAGCTAAATTTCTGAATTCATTACAGGTAAAGGTAGTACCGTTATCGCAAATAATAGTTGAAGGACAACCAAACATTAAAAATACATTGTTTTCTAGGAATTTTGCAACACTATTACCAGTAGCATTACGCAATGGTTTTGTTAAAACAAATTTTGAAAAATAATCAGATATTACTAGAAGATATTTATGTCCTTGAGAACTGGTTACATATGGTCCACATAAATCTATGCAAATTGTTTCAAATGGGAACTCTATTTTCTTTTGTTGTCCCATCTTGCCAAATTTAGTGTAGTTAGGCATCTTTTGTGACTGACAAGTTTCACAAGCTTTGACAAATTTAAGTATCAGTTTTCTCATTTTTGGCCAATAAAATTCCTCTACAACTCTATTATATGTTTTATAAAAACCAAAATGTCCAGCCAATGGAGTTGAGTGACAAAAATTTAAGACATTATCTCTTTGCGCTAAAGGTACTAATAATTTCCATTCAGAAATATTAGCGGGTAAAATTGTATTTTTTGAAACGAATTTATAAATTAAGTTATTTTCACCTATCATAAATAGTTGATATTTCTCAGGATTTTGCTTAATTTTTTCTCTAAGATTAATATACCAAGTGTCTAAATTATCTTCATTAATTTTTAATGAGTTTATATTATCGACAGCATCGACATGAAACAATACGTTTTTATCAAGACATTTTGTCTCCGGGGAAATTTTATTTTCCACATTACAAGGTTTAAGTCTATTTATTTTATAGGAACTAGATAATTTCAGGAATTTTTGTTCAAAATTATCAGAAGTTATATTTTCAATGTCACTTTCTGACGCAGTTATGAGCTCATTGGTAACAAAAGCACTTTTAATGCCTGCGAAATCTGGATTTTCACAAATATAAGGAAATGCATTTTGCAAAGGCTCTTCGTTAACCAAGGGTTTATTAGATGTGATCTCATTTAAATTTTTATTAGGATGTTTCACATTAGCAACGTTTTTGTTATTTTTATTAGATAAAACTTCAATGAACTGATCGGATTTTTTGCTTTCAGCATTATTAGTACGTGTAAGGCTATCGGGTAAAATATTTAAATGACCGGGCCTGTGCACAACTTCAAAGTTATGTTGCCTAAGCTTCATAGCCCATCTACAAAGTCTACCTACTGGATCCTTCATGTTATTAATCCATAACAAACTTTTATGATCCGTGATAACTTGAATAGGGTAAGGACAAGCTTCAATATATCCCCTAAATGTTTCAAAACCAAAAATTATTGCACAAAGTTCTTTTTCGGTTGTAGTATATACACGCCTTTCTCTATCAGAAAGACTTCGACTAGCGTAGCATATTACTTTATCAACGCCCTCTTGCTTTTGTAAAAGACATGAAGCTACGGCTATGTCCGAGCTGTCGGATTGAATAATAAAGCTAAGGTTAAAATCTGGTGTAACTAAAACCGGAGCTGTTACTAAACATTCCTTTAACTTTTCAAAGGCGGCTTTGCCTTTTTCAGTCATAGTTATTTTTTGTCCTTTTTTATGTCCTTTAATAAGATCATTTAAGGGAGATATTAAACCTGAAAAGTCTTTGACAAAACGTCGATAATATGAAGTTAATCCTACAAAACGTTTAATTTCTGTGAAGGTACGAGGTAAAGGATAGTTAAGCATAGCTGTAATCTTGCTGGGATCACAACGTAGACCTTCAGAATCAAGAATGAAACCGAGATAGTTAAGTTTATTTCTAAAGAAACAACATTTATTTAAATTAATAGTTAAATTTGCATCTCTTAATCTTTCAAGAACTGTTTTTAATAACTCAATATGTTGCTCAAAAGTTTCAGACACGATTATTATATCGTCTAGATATACAAAAATATAGGGCTCTAGAGCACTTCCAAAGATCTTGTCCATTAAAGATTGCATCGTTTGCGCTGCATTTGAGAGCCCAAATGGGAGAACCTTGAACCTAAATTGACCACGGCCAGGGACAGTAAAAGCACATTTATCCATGGAATGTTCATCCAGGGCTATTTGCCAAAAAGCCGACTTAAGGTCTATAGAGCTCATAAACTTGGGTTTTCTCTTTAGTGTTTTTAAAATACGATCAACATTCTGTAATGGATATCTATTAGGAATTGTAATCTTATTCAAATCTCTGCCATCAAAAACAAAACGATAATCGCCATTACGCTTTTTAATTAAAAAGACCCTAGAATTATAGGGTGATGTAGACGGTTCAACTACATCCATTTTTAACATTTTGTCTAATTCAGTATTTAAATGTTGCAGCATATAGGGTGAAAAGGGATACTGTCTAACTTTAAATGTAGGGCCATTGGTTTCAATGCTGTGCACATATTTATTAGTGCGCCCTAGGCGTTCATCTGTACCAGCTATCGCAGAAAATGATTCAATAACTTGTTCAGCAATTTGTCTTTCTTTAAAAGTTAATTTACTTAAACATTCTAAATTTTTATTTTCATCAGAATTCTCTGTTGACTGTACTATGTTTTCTGCGTTGGCTGTACACACATTTACCATGTCGCTATTTACATTCCACTTTGAGTTACTATAATTAACATTAATATGAAATAATCTGTGGAAATCTGCACCCAAAATAACGTCATGGCTAATGTTAGGAACCAAAAGAAATTGAAATACTTTACATTGACCATCTATTTTAAGGGGTAAATATACATAACCTAAAATACTTTGCTTTGAGCCATCTGCTGTAACAACAAATTTATTAGGCATTTTATGCAACTTAATTTTAAATTTATTTATAATTTTTAAGCAATTTTTGCCTAAAATACTTGAATTAGAACCGCTATCTAAAAGTGCTTGATAATTATCAGAGAAAATTGAGATATTTATGTAAGGGCGATTATCTCTAGGGACATCTACTAAAATTGGCAGAGATTCGATAGGATTATTTTTAAAAAAAACTTTTACATTTTTTAACCAATTTAACCACTCATCTGAGTTACGTTTAATAATAAAGTTTTCTTTATTTAGAAAGGTATTTTTCTTTTGAGATACATTTTGAGATATTTTATTGAAATTTTGAGATAAATTTTGAGATAAAGATTTTTTGAAATCTTGAGATAAGGTATTCTTCTGAGATAAAAAACCACTAGGATTTTGAGATGTTTCCTTGTAATATGGAAGATAATTTTTATTTTCATGAGATAAGCTAAGATTATTAGAATTTTTCTCATTTTTAAGATATTCTTCTTCTTTTTGAGAAGAAAGGGGAAATGTTTCATTTTCAAGATAGGTTTTCTGCTTATTTTCAGAAAAAAGATAATTTTTATTTTCAGGGAAATTTGAATTTTTATTTTTATAAAAATCAAGGGAATGTTCAAAATTAGGGGCTTGTTTTGATTTCTGTTCTTTATTACTAAAAATCACCCGTTCTAGTTTTTTGAACATTTGGGACATGTGGGTTTTGTAAAGTCAGGCTTACCACATCCCATACAAAATTTCTTACGCTCTTTTTTGCATGATGGATAAGCATGACCTTTTATTCCACAGTTCCAACAAATTATTCTATAATTTGTTTGAATTTGCTTGGGTGCGGGAGAAGAAACTTGACAAACATTGTGTGTATTTTGACAACTTACACAGATATTATGGTTGGACTTAACATTTGACGGTTTTTCAATACACGATAACTCAGGTTCGGGAATATCTTTATTTTGGGCTGTTGGACTTTTTATGCAGAGATAGGCTTCATTGATACGTCGGCAAAGTTCTGAAAGTTGAGTTATACTTTTAATTTCTATAATAGATAGTTGCCTGACATAGTAGGGTTGTAAATTACTTCTGATATAATTTAGTTTATCAGATTCGGATAGATTATTCGATAACTTGTCAAAAAGTGACAACATAACAGCTATAAAAATATTTACAGGTTCATTTTTACCCTGCTTTCTGTTTTTAATCTGGTCGAGTAATCTATTTTCGTAATTTAAAGGGAGAAAATCTCTTTTTAGTAACACAACTATGTCTTGCCAACAAGATACTGAACTTTTAATACTTCTATACCAATAGAGGGCGCTGTTAGTAAAAAGCTCAACAGACGAATTATAAAGTTCACTATCGGGTATTTTCCTAGATAAACAAATTTCGTTCAGTCTTTGTAAAAAATTGTGAACACTGGTATTTTCACCATCAAATGTAATTCCTAATTTATGAATATTATATGATTTAGTATTTTGACTACTACAGGCGTGATTACATGAAGTATTATTGAATTGAGAGGTATTTAGTGACTGATCAGGCATATCAAAAGTAGAAACATTTATACTTTGAGATTTTCTATGTAAATCAGCACTTAAGCTAATTAAATCATTCAGTTTATCTACTCGATATTCCTCTTGTTCAGGTTTATCTGCCTCCGTCATCATTCTTTTGACACGGTCAGTATAATGACGAAGTTTAGTGAATATACGTTTGAATTGAGAATCCGACATGTCTCCTTCAAATTCTGAAATCATTTCAGAAATCTTGTCCACTGCTTTGGAAATAATTACTTTTTCTTTTTCAAAATCAAATTCGTGATCCAAAATATTTTTTGGGTCAAAAGTATCCATAAGCATGGCCAACATTTCCTTTTTTTCAGCGACATTTTTCTTTTTTGAAGGGGGAACCTGCCTTATCCTCATTTCATATTCAACCTCTTCAAGAAGTAAATATTTTATTTTATAATACACCGCCATTTTATTTAATTAGATACAAGCAAATTCAAAAAAAATAAAACCATTCAAGGAACTAAAAAAAAATTTTTTATACCACCCTATTGTTCAACCAAAAAACAGACCTTTATTTTTAATTATGGAAGGAATATATTTTTTTTTTTTGAAGAAACACAAAACTTTTTATTGAAAGAAAACAAAAATGAAATTTCAAAAAATTAAAATTTTTGTACCACCCCAATGGTTAAGAAAAAAGAAAAAAGGATTTTTTCTTTAGGTTTAATTTTAGACCAAGGAAAAAATTAAGAAGTCAGATTTGAGTTCTCAAAGATTTATCAAGTTATTTTTTATAGAAAATGAAAAGAGAAAAAAGGGAAAAAAGGTGTTTTCCTTCCACACTAATAAAAGCCTAATGTCAACAAGGGAGGAAAAATCAGGGAAATTTTGTTTCACGAATGAAAAATATATGCACACCACACCCAAATTTTCTTTTTAAGAAATTCACTTAAAAATATTTTGAGAAAAGTTTTGTAAAAACTAAGTACCGAGATAATTAAAAATATTTTGTAATATTTTAAGAAAAATAAGTTATTATGTAAATAAACAGAAAATCTTTTTAAAGTCGAGGAAGAATTCAAAATCAAAATTTGTACTGTGTATCCAAAACTTGATTTTTTGTTATTATGCCTGGCTAGAGCCTGGAGAGATTTTTCAAAAAAAAAGGGTAAGTTTTACAATTTACAAGAAAATTCTAGACAAAAAACACACGTTGAGCGCCATTTTATGTGAACCTACTTTCGTACTGCTTGCTATTTTTATGTTCCTAAATTAATAAAAAAAATAAAAATAGGCTACGACACCCAGTGTGGTTTATGCCACAGTTCGGAGAGCACCTGGGGGGGGGAACTTAATCTCTCTATTTTGTGAGTTGTTTGGTACACACTACAAATATGAATAAAAAATAATTATTTATAGGTTTTCCGGTTAAGGGCGCCAACAAGTCCAAGCTAAATTTATTTAAATTAAGCTTTTATGTAAAATATTGTTCGGACTTGGTTTTAGATGTTAATTATTTATATTATAAAAAAACCTGAAAATAATTAATTATATTGAAAGGCAAAATTGAGATAGAGATCTTTTAATTAAAAAATAAAAAATCATATTCATTATAAATATTTCCTCGACTAGAATATTTCTGTACATTTACACAATAAATTGATTATAGTGACATATTGTCGCACCGCGTTACTAGTAACCTGGTTTACAAAAGAGTTTGTAAAATTTATGTTATCAAAATAGCTATTACACCTCAGAGGGAGATGTATAAAACATTATTAAAGAAACTTTATAGGTAATAAAAAATGTCATGATCATGTCCTTTATTAGAAGTGATACTTAGCTGGTTTCTTCCAGATGTGGATGACGTGTAGGTGGTCGGAAAGGTACAGGAACATTACTTCAGTGCATAAACCTGCGTAGGGTCCTCTGGATAGCTGCATGAAGCTATGCGAACAACACAAGACTCTATAGTTCTAGATTACTCCAGAAAAACAAACAGGAACTAGAGATGTTGGTTAACAACTTCCAGGATGAGGCCCAGACGGAGATTCTTAGACGAAGAAGGTCCGACCATAAACGAATAAAGGTGAAGGGAAGATAGGGAGAAAGAGCTCTATAGAAATAGAGAAAATACAAATTAGAATTTTATAAAAGTTAGGTTATAAAAAGTATAATTTACGTAAAAATAAACTGAAAGCTTACCCAGTTTGGTAACTGAAGCCCTTAGATAATATTTAGTATTGATTTGATCTTCTAAACGAAAACTAAAACAAGGAAAAATGAAAATTAAAAATATGTCTCATGTGACTCGTAAACACACGAAGTAGAAATCTGTTTTACTCACCATCGAGAATGAATTGATGAAGATATTTATCGGAGAATATCCACAACACTTAGTGCTTAATGTTTGTTAACATATTTAACTAAAATTATAATGGATGGTTCCATTAAAATTAGATTATTCACGAAGAATCACAAAAGGCTGACATGCCCGTAAGTATAGATAGTGACCAGTCTTGCCAACCAACAAAAATCAATATTCCTACCGAAAAATTAAAAATAGGTTATGCAACCAATAAAACAGGTTTTGGTATCCTTAGTTGCCTAACTTAAGTAAATAAATTAATTCAATAAATCGATAAAATACCTTTGTAATGAGTAAAAAGAACGAGAGGTCTTTTTAATCGTTACACTTTTCAGCTAAGAAATCCATAACCTCTTCTCCTCGAGGATCAACAGCATCTGAGTTCCAAATTATATTTCTAGCGTTCGAGTCAGCACCAATAATGATATTTTGGTCCGAAGTACCACGTAAAGCCTTATCCAAGTTTTCCAGATCTGAGGTAATATCTCGTTGTGTTTTTGATGGCGGCCAATAGACTGATATGACGGTAAGAGTAATATTTTCACTCTTGATTCTGACGACACATTGCTTGTTTGATGTATGTTGTTTAACAAAAAGACAATTAAGAGTCGGGTTAAATACTATAATAGCTGCTCTAAAGTCATTGTCCTTACTTGCGAAGACTTTATATTTACTACAGTGAGGAATGTTATACAGACCGTTAATGCCTAGTTTGCGGTAGGGTTCTTGCAAGATTAAAATGTCAATTTTTAGGTCTATGGCAGTGGTAATCATATCTGTAGTTGCAGCGTAACTTTTTTGTAGATTTGCTTGTCCAAACTTAAGTGAGCTTTGAAATAAAGACTGATTGTACCTAAGTTCCGTAATCAGTGTTTTGTACTTGCTCGTCCAGTCTTCTCTTCATAACCGCGCATTTATTGGAGCCAGCAACATGTTTGACATCGTCATTAAGATTTTTACTGGTATTGTGGGCAGAACATAGGCAGCAAATTGCATCTTGGGGTTTATCCTTCTTTGGGCATATCTTGGAGTCATGTTTTTCCAAACAGAAGCGGCATGCTGGATCGTGTTTATTGTCATCGCATTTGGCTGCAATGTGTCCAAATTTAAGGCATCGGAAACACTGTGTAACGTGTACGTGATCCCTAACTCTGCATGTGTGCCATTTCACACCAATCTTTTCTCTGGCTAACAATGCTGTTCTAGCTGTGGGGTCTGCTTCTACAACCCAGTGTACATAGTGTTTATCCCTCAGTCCAAACTTATATAACGGTTTTATTAAGCCTATGTTAACTTCCGGGAAATTTTCTTCCTTGATAGCTGCTTCCAGTTCGGTCTCAGAGATAGCTGAAGGTACATTAAAAATGGCCAATCTAGGTTTAAGCTTATCGAGGGGAGTGGCTAAAACCTTAAGCTTAGTGATTTCTGGAGCCTGCACTATAACATTTGTCTTGTCGTTCTTAGATTCAATTATGACGCCATCTCTGCTCTTATATATTCTGGGCAATTCTAATCCAAGCTTACTGGGAATTACGTTTTTCATAATCTGGTCCTTAAGTTGATCTGTTGTGACGTTTGGATCTTCCGGCTTTAAAAGAACTTTGTAAGACTTGAGGGGCACCGTATTTTTCCCAGTAGGCATAGTTACCTTAGACAGCTTTTTTGGCGGCAATTTGGCTATACACAGGTGCAGTAGCAGTGGTGGATTGCAGTACATTTTTAAATTCAATAATCGCTGCATCTTGTGTTACGCATTGCTTCTCAATGTTATTCTTAATTTGTTGAATTTCCTGTATCAAGTTACCTTGATTACTTAAAACTTGACAGACAAGCTCTCCATAAACATCTGTAATGGCTGCGTTTAGTTTTTGAATTAAATTGTGCATACTGGACCTTACATCTAGCACATTATCTCTTTTGAGTCCACTGTTCTTTGCTTCCATTAGTTTTGTTAAAGCAAAAACATTAGTTAGTTTGGAAGAAAGGCTTGTGTTTTCTTTACGTTGGCCGGGACTACCCTCTTTTCTCCTACGCTTCGATCCGGATACAGGCGAAGTGTTGTCACTCAACTCAGCAGCAGCAGCAGCAGCAGCAGCAGCAGTGGCAGCAGAAAGGGCAGCAGCAGCAGTCGCAGCGGCAGCAGCCATTGACTCCTCGCTCATTTTCACAGATATTTGCGAAGAAGAAGTGGATGAAGAATCACTTGCATTAAGCTCTTTATTTTCTGGGGGATCAGGTGGTTTGGACTCTATAGAGAGCTTACCGAATTTTAAGACAGACAGACAGACAGACAGACAGACAGACAGACAGACAGACAGACAGACAGACAGACAGACAGACAGACAGACAGACAGACAGACAGACAGACAGACAGACAGACAGACAGACAGACAGACAGACAGACAGACAGACAGACAGACAGACAGACAGACAGACAGACAGACAGACAGACAGACAGACAGACAGACAGACAGACAGACAGACAGACAGACAGACAGACAGACAGACAGACAGACAGACAGACAGACAGACAGACAGACAGACAGACAGACAGACAGACAGACAGACAGACAGACAGACAGACAGACAGACAGACAGACAGACAGACAGACAGACAGACAGACAGACAGACAGACAGACAGACAGACAGACAGACAGACAGACAGACAGACAGACAGACAGACAGACAGACAGACAGACAGACAGACAGACAGACAGACAGACAGACAGACAGACAGACAGACAGACAGACAGACAGACAGACAGACAGACAGACAGACAGACAGACAGACAGACAGACAGACAGACAGACAGACAGACAGACAGACAGACAGACAGACAGACAGACAGACAGACAGACAGACAGACAGACAGACAGACAGACAGACAGACAGACAGACAGACAGACAGACAGACAGACAGACAGACAGACAGACAGACAGACAGACAGACAGACAGACAGACAGACAGACAGACAGACAGACAGACAGACAGACAGACAGACAGACAGACAGACAGACAGACAGACAGACAGACAGACAGACAGACAGACAGACAGACAGACAGACAGACAGACAGACAGACAGACAGACAGACAGACAGACAGACAGACAGACAGACAGACAGACAGACAGACAGACAGACAGACAGACAGACAGACAGACAGACAGACAGACAGACAGACAGACAGACAGACAGACAGACAGACAGACAGACAGACAGACAGACAGACAGACAGACAGACAGACAGACAGACAGACAGACAGACAGACAGACAGACAGACAGACAGACAGACAGACAGACAGACAGACAGACAGACAGACAGACAGACAGACAGACAGACAGACAGACAGACAGACAGACAGACAGACAGACAGACAGACAGACAGACAGACAGACAGACAGACAGACAGACAGACAGACAGACAGACAGACAGACAGACAGACAGACAGACAGACAGACAGACAGACAGACAGACAGACAGACAGACAGACAGACAGACAGACAGACAGACAGACAGACAGACAGACAGACAGACAGACAGACAGACAGACAGACAGACAGACAGACAGACAGACAGACAGACAGACAGACAGACAGACAGACAGACAGACAGACAGACAGACAGACAGACAGACAGACAGACAGACAGACAGACAGACAGACAGACAGACAGACAGACAGACAGACAGACAGACAGACAGACAGACAGACAGACAGACAGACAGACAGACAGACAGACAGACAGACAGACAGACAGACAGACAGACAGACAGACAGACAGACAGACAGACAGACAGACAGACAGACAGACAGACAGACAGACAGACAGACAGACAGACAGACAGACAGACAGACAGACAGACAGACAGACAGACAGACAGACAGACAGACAGACAGACAGACAGACAGACAGACAGACAGACAGACAGACAGACAGACAGACAGACAGACAGACAGACAGACAGACAGACAGACAGACAGACAGACAGACAGACAGACAGACAGACAGACAGACAGACAGACAGACAGACAGACAGACAGACAGACAGACAGACAGACAGACAGACAGACAGACAGACAGACAGACAGACAGACAGACAGACAGACAGACAGACAGACAGACAGACAGACAGACAGACAGACAGACAGACAGACAGACAGACAGACAGACAGACAGACAGACAGACAGACAGACAGACAGACAGACAGACAGACAGACAGACAGACAGACAGACAGACAGACAGACAGACAGACAGACAGACAGACAGACAGACAGACAGACAGACAGACAGACAGACAGACAGACAGACAGACAGACAGACAGACAGACAGACAGACAGACAGACAGACAGACAGACAGACAGACAGACAGACAGACAGACAGACAGACAGACAGACAGACAGACAGACAGACAGACAGACAGACAGACAGACAGACAGACAGACAGACAGACAGACAGACAGACAGACAGACAGACAGACAGACAGACAGACAGACAGACAGACAGACAGACAGACAGACAGACAGACAGACAGACAGACAGACAGACAGACAGACAGACAGACAGACAGACAGACAGACAGACAGACAGACAGACAGACAGACAGACAGACAGACAGACAGACAGACAGACAGACAGACAGACAGACAGACAGACAGACAGACAGACAGACAGACAGACAGACAGACAGACAGACAGACAGACAGACAGACAGACAGACAGACAGACAGACAGACAGACAGACAGACAGACAGACAGACAGACAGACAGACAGACAGACAGACAGACAGACAGACAGACAGACAGACAGACAGACAGACAGACAGACAGACAGACAGACAGACAGACAGACAGACAGACAGACAGACAGACAGACAGACAGACAGACAGACAGACAGACAGACAGACAGACAGACAGACAGACAGACAGACAGACAGACAGACAGACAGACAGACAGACAGACAGACAGACAGACAGACAGACAGACAGACAGACAGACAGACAGACAGACAGACAGACAGACAGACAGACAGACAGACAGACAGACAGACAGACAGACAGACAGACAGACAGACAGACAGACAGACAGACAGACAGACAGACAGACAGACAGACAGACAGACAGACAGACAGACAGACAGACAGACAGACAGACAGACAGACAGACAGACAGACAGACAGACAGACAGACAGACAGACAGACAGACAGACAGACAGACAGACAGACAGACAGACAGACAGACAGACAGACAGACAGACAGACAGACAGACAGACAGACAGACAGACAGACAGACAGACAGACAGACAGACAGACAGACAGACAGACAGACAGACAGACAGACAGACAGACAGACAGACAGACAGACAGACAGACAGACAGACAGACAGACAGACAGACAGACAGACAGACAGACAGACAGACAGACAGACAGACAGACAGACAGACAGACAGACAGACAGACAGACAGACAGACAGACAGACAGACAGACAGACAGACAGACAGACAGACAGACAGACAGACAGACAGACAGACAGACAGACAGACAGACAGACAGACAGACAGACAGACAGACAGACAGACAGACAGACAGACAGACAGACAGACAGACAGACAGACAGACAGACAGACAGACAGACAGACAGACAGACAGACAGACAGACAGACAGACAGACAGACAGACAGACAGACAGACAGACAGACAGACAGACAGACAGACAGACAGACAGACAGACAGACAGACAGACAGACAGACAGACAGACAGACAGACAGACAGACAGACAGACAGACAGACAGACAGACAGACAGACAGACAGACAGACAGACAGACAGACAGACAGACAGACAGACAGACAGACAGACAGACAGACAGACAGACAGACAGACAGACAGACAGACAGACAGACAGACAGACAGACAGACAGACAGACAGACAGACAGACAGACAGACAGACAGACAGACAGACAGACAGACAGACAGACAGACAGACAGACAGACAGACAGACAGACAGACAGACAGACAGACAGACAGACAGACAGACAGACAGACAGACAGACAGACAGACAGACAGACAGACAGACAGACAGACAGACAGACAGACAGACAGACAGACAGACAGACAGACAGACAGACAGACAGACAGACAGACAGACAGACAGACAGACAGACAGACAGACAGACAGACAGACAGACAGACAGACAGACAGACAGACAGACAGACAGACAGACAGACAGACAGACAGACAGACAGACAGACAGACAGACAGACAGACAGACAGACAGACAGACAGACAGACAGACAGACAGACAGACAGACAGACAGACAGACAGACAGACAGACAGACAGACAGACAGACAGACAGACAGACAGACAGACAGACAGACAGACAGACAGACAGACAGACAGACAGACAGACAGACAGACAGACAGACAGACAGACAGACAGACAGACAGACAGACAGACAGACAGACAGACAGACAGACAGACAGACAGACAGACAGACAGACAGACAGACAGACAGACAGACAGACAGACAGACAGACAGACAGACAGACAGACAGACAGACAGACAGACAGACAGACAGACAGACAGACAGACAGACAGACAGACAGACAGACAGACAGACAGACAGACAGACAGACAGACAGACAGACAGACAGACAGACAGACAGACAGACAGACAGACAGACAGACAGACAGACAGACAGACAGACAGACAGACAGACAGACAGACAGACAGACAGACAGACAGACAGACAGACAGACAGACAGACAGACAGACAGACAGACAGACAGACAGACAGACAGACAGACAGACAGACAGACAGACAGACAGACAGACAGACAGACAGACAGACAGACAGACAGACAGACAGACAGACAGACAGACAGACAGACAGACAGACAGACAGACAGACAGACAGACAGACAGACAGACAGACAGACAGACAGACAGACAGACAGACAGACAGACAGACAGACAGACAGACAGACAGACAGACAGACAGACAGACAGACAGACAGACAGACAGACAGACAGACAGACAGACAGACAGACAGACAGACAGACAGACAGACAGACAGACAGACAGACAGACAGACAGACAGACAGACAGACAGACAGACAGACAGACAGACAGACAGACAGACAGACAGACAGACAGACAGACAGACAGACAGACAGACAGACAGACAGACAGACAGACAGACAGACAGACAGACAGACAGACAGACAGACAGACAGACAGACAGACAGACAGACAGACAGACAGACAGACAGACAGACAGACAGACAGACAGACAGACAGACAGACAGACAGACAGACAGACAGACAGACAGACAGACAGACAGACAGACAGACAGACAGACAGACAGACAGACAGACAGACAGACAGACAGACAGACAGACAGACAGACAGACAGACAGACAGACAGACAGACAGACAGACAGACAGACAGACAGACAGACAGACAGACAGACAGACAGACAGACAGACAGACAGACAGACAGACAGACAGACAGACAGACAGACAGACAGACAGACAGACAGACAGACAGACAGACAGACAGACAGACAGACAGACAGACAGACAGACAGACAGACAGACAGACAGACAGACAGACAGACAGACAGACAGACAGACAGACAGACAGACAGACAGACAGACAGACAGACAGACAGACAGACAGACAGACAGACAGACAGACAGACAGACAGACAGACAGACAGACAGACAGACAGACAGACAGACAGACAGACAGACAGACAGACAGACAGACAGACAGACAGACAGACAGACAGACAGACAGACAGACAGACAGACAGACAGACAGACAGACAGACAGACAGACAGACAGACAGACAGACAGACAGACAGACAGACAGACGGACGCAAAAAATTTTTTTACTTATTTCGACTCAGAATGGTCTAAAACGTCGAGAAATGTGAAAAAAAAACGTGGTCAAAGATTTTTTACTTTTCGTAGTAGATTTCAATACATCGGCACTCTTAGTAGCACTAAGTGCCGATGTAATTGAAAACAGTCCATTAAAAACAAATAACACTGGTCTGCGATGAAAACCAGCCTTAGATGAGATTTTAATAGATTTTTATTAAATTAGAATCTGTCATACATTTTTTTTTTTTACATGTTTTTATAATTTTTTTTATCAATCTCGACTACTGAACTCCTTTAGGATAAGCTATAAACCATATATCGTAGGCTTACAAGCAAAGAGTCATAAAACATGACTGATATACAAATTTTAATTTTAATTTTGTAATTATTATTTTTGAAAAAATGAACTAATGCAAATTGGAATTAATAATGCTACATTTTTTAAATAAAAAATAAGTAGTTTGATCAACTAAATTGACTTTTGCTTGTAAGCCGATGATATCATTTAAAGAATTTTTTTTCAAATAAAAATCAAATCGTGATATCAAATGCCCTGAAGTTAATTAATTTTAATGTTATTTTCTCTAAAAACAAAGAAATAAAAAATGTAGGTTGGAACCGTTTTTACCAAAAACCCTTTAATAAAAAAAATCATTCTTTATATAAAAATACCGTGTAATAATAATTATAATATTATTACATAAACTACTTTCCCAATCTGATTAGTTAAAAATAAACTATACAGGGTGATTCACCTAAAATAAATTACTCGTTTTGTGACAAAACAAAACAACAAGCTACAAGTGTACAGAAACATTTTTTACTAGCTTTTGAGAAACAAAGTCATTTTAATTATTATTAAAACATATATATATATAATAGTAAAATATTTGTTATTTAATAAAAAATGCCTTATTTTAAATTATTTAATTTTTAATTTTATTATTAAAATGTATAATTTTAAAATATAACAAGAATTTATTTCACCTCCATATACATTTTTAAAATGATTAAATATATTTTATGAATTTAAATATTCTTAACTTGGATAAGAAAGAAAAATAAAAATGAGGACATTTTTAAGTACGACTATCAAAAAGGCCTAAAAAAATATAATTACATTATTTTAATCTAGGAGCTAGTATATTTACTTGATACTTGCAAATTTTTTACTAATATACTAGTAAAAAACGTTTCTTTTCAACTCCAATACTTTTATGGTGTAATAATGTCAACTTACCTATGACTGTTGAGTGGTGTATCAAGTTGTAAATGTAAATTCAAACTTATAAAACTGCAAAATAATGTGAGAATATCATATTATGACTACAAGACTTGTCTAAGCCTATCTCATATATGTTTGTGATTATATTTAATGTGCATAATAAACTATAAAAAAAATCTAAAAATATTTCAGCCAATGAAATGATTGAAACTTTATTAAAAAGAGAAGACCTAGAATATGCCGATAAAAAGTTTTAAACGATCATATGGAGTTCTTTGAAAACAACAATGTAAGTTAATTTTTTTTTCAAATAATTAAACATAAGTTAAAATCATTTAAAAAAATTATTTAAATATTGAGGAAAAATTTTGTTGTAAAATTTATATTACAGATTCAAATAGAGAACAAAGCATTTTTTTTTGTAAAAACACTCTTGAGTCAAGGTAAAAAAGTATCAAAGTGTCACGTTTTTACAAAAAAACAATTGACTTAACAGTAAAATTTTGTAATAAGTAAAATGACAGAAATAATATATTAGAAAATTAGGTTTTGATCAAGGAGGCTTGTCTGACTTGCAATCAAAACAAACATTTTCAGTAATAACATTTTAAATAACACATGAAGAAAATTAAAATAATCCTTAGAACAGTTTTTGAGAAGGTCGATTTTTAAATTTAAATAACACGCAGAGAAATAAAATTATTAAATTTTAAATAAATATAATTAATAATTAATAAGATAAAATAACACAGAGAAATAAAATTATTAAATTATAAGTAAATATAATTAATAAAAATTATTTTATAATTTAGACTCAAAAGTCTGAGTAATGCTACGCATTCCATTATATACTATTTACAGTAAATGTTATATTACATTTTCCCCAGTAATTTAGGTGAGCTCTTAAATAATGCTTTTAATAAATAATTTTTCTTGTATTAAAATGTATTAATTATTAGATCATAAATATATAATTAATAAAATAAAAATCACCGTTAAGGTATACCATTTTCTTAATTTATGAAACATTTTTCTGAGTGTGGTAACATAATTATACTTTTTGATAACTTTTTTTTGCGTTTGAAACAAATAAAATCTGCAATTTGGACTTTTTGTATTGTGTATTAATAAATTAAGATAAATTTAAACACAAAGAAATAAAATTATTAAATTATAATATTATTATTAAAATAGAAATAATTTTTTTCTCAATAAATTAATAGCAAAATACTGCTGCACACAGAAAAAAAGTCCGCTTGAGAATACTGTGGTATATAACAATTTTTTTTGATTTAAGAAACATTTTCTCTGTGTCTATACTTTTTAATAACTTTTGAAACAAAATAAAATATGCAATTAGGTATAACATAGAAAAAACAAATGTGATATAACAATATTTTTGATTAAAGAAACACTTTTCTGTGTGTAATTATACTTTTTGCTAACAAAAATGGAACAAATAAAATCTGCAATTAGGTGTAACATAGAAAAAACAAATGTGATATAACAATATTTTTGACTAAAGAAACACTTTTCTGTGTGTAATTATACTCTTTTGCTAACAAAAATGGAATAAATAAAATCTGAAATTAGATATAACATAGAAAAAACAAATGTGATATAACAATATTTTTGACTAAAGAAACACTTTTCTGTGTGTAATTATACTTTTTGTTAACAAAAATGGAAAAAAATAAAATCTGCAATTATAAATAACATAGAAAAAACAAATGTGATATAACAATATTTTTGATTTAAGAAACAATTTTCTGTGTGTAATTATACTCTTTTGCTAACTTTTAAAACAAAATAATATCTGCAATTAGGTATAACATAGAAAAAAAACAAATGTGATATAACAATATTCTTGATTTAAGAAACACTTCTCTGTGTGTAATTATACTTTTTGCTAACTTTTAAAACAAAATAATATCTGCAATTAGGTATAACATAGAAAAAACAAATGTGATATAACAATATTCTTGATTAAAAAAATACTTTTCTGTGTGTAATTATACTTTTTGCTAACTTTTAAAACAAAATAATATCTGCAATTAGGTATAACATAGAAAAAACAAATGTGATATAACAATATTCTTGATTAAAAAATACTTTTCTGTGTGTTATTATACTTTTTGATTAGTTTTGTATAATTTAGGCGCGATAGACAAACCACACTTAAAATATAACAACTCTTCCTAAAAATATATATTTAATCAAAAATTGGAAAAAGGCGTCAAACATTTTTATGTTTGTGATTATACTTTTTTTTTGCAATAGTTTTCAAAACAAATATGTAATTTGATTGTACCGTGGTATATAAAAATAAATATTTTTATATACGAATCACAATATTCTTGATTTAAGAAAACATTTTTTTCTGTGTATGCTAAACTATTTTGCGAACTTTTCTGCAAAATGTGTTTGAGAATAATTTTTGTATTCATATGTAATAATTATTAAATTATAACTATTAAAATAAAATTATTTTTATTTAGTTAATATTTCAACAGAATTTGGTGATATATATATATATATATATATATATATATATATATATATATATATATATATATATATATATATATATTTATAATTTATAATTTATAGATATTAAGTTTTACGAACCAATACGGAATCTTTCTTTAAAATTTTAGTCTAATTGCTATAATTATTGTGATAATGTATCAATATATGATTCTAAACGTATTGTCTGCAGTTGGAAGGTCCGATCTATTAATAGGGGAGAGGCGGCTAATACCGTACGGAGTCTAATACAGTACGACGCTGTTTCGGTAGAAGATTTCGAAACGATGCTTCAAGAATTTTCATTGTATTAAAAACACCACCGCGTGAAGGTTTGTACCAGTCCCGAGAGAACTACGTGAGAGGCAGTATTTCGTCGATTTTCAGTGTTATTTTTATAAGATTGCGCAACTACCAAATAAGCTGTAAGTACTATTATTTTTAATTAATAATATATGTTTTGTGTTTTTTTTTTATTAAATTATAATTTAAGATTATTGTATACAAGATATTTTAATAATATTTTTAATATGATTTTTCTTCGTTCCACATGTGACCTTGTGTAATACCGTACACAATGTATGGTATTAAACGAATGTGTACGCTATTACCCGAAAGTGTGCGGTATTATACATTTTTTAAATATAACATTATTAAAATAATTGATTGTTGCAGCTGCCATCAAAAAGGAAGAAATTATGTTATTTTCCAACAAAGATGCTATTATAATTTCGTACGGAAATATACTTCATGTGTAATTTATTTTCGTCAATCTTAAAAGTTCAGATTTTTTAAATTTATTAACCAAATATATGTTCTTTAAAATTGCATAAAAATACAAACAAAAATATTACCTCACATACCGCAGCATTAATTTTTGCTTAGGTGTACGGTAATACCCCACTCTCCCTAAACTGAACAAAATACAACTGCTGATATAATAATACTTTCCACTTTTTGAGAACTTTTTCTCAAAAACCAATTTTTGTAATATTTTTATAATTAGACTGGTGTCTTAAATAATGTTTTCAATAAATGTTTTTTGTTGTATTAAAATATATTAATAATTAACTTAATAAAATAAAAATAGCTTTTTTAATTAATTTAAGCTACCATACTCTTTTTCTAATTTACATGGCTTATTTTACATTAAAAAATAGGACTGGTCTCTTTTAGGCGAAACTTACCTCTCCCCCAACCACTAGTATTTATATTTTCAATGATTAAAATTTATATTTACAACTGGCTTGTGGCTCAGTATGTATCGTGTTCGTTTATCAACCTGTAGGTCCTCGGTTCAATTCACCGCCATCGCGATTTTTTTTAAAAGTAATAATGTACAAGTTTGTTGAAAAACAAACCCCGACGATTGACGCCTTACTTACCAAATAGGGGCTTTACACATAGGGTTTGTATACTGTGACCCCAGGGGGGTCTGCTTAATGGGTCTAAATACCCAAAGGGTACTGTCTTTAGGACAGGGGGCTGCGTATCAGATCCAAACACCAAAAAGGGTGCTAGAAAACCTAGGTATTAACAGCACTATGAAAACCAAAACAACCGGAAACCGCCATTTTGAATTTTTAAGTTTCCCGCAACAGGAAACCGCCATTTTGTGACGTCACCGGAAGCCGCCATTTTGTATTTTTAAATTTTCCGCAACAGGAAACCGCCATTTTGTGACGTCACCGGAAACCGCCATTTTGTATTTTTAAATTTCCCCGCCAATAGTTCAAATGTACCGATAATACAGATTACACACTTACCGACAGTAGTTCAAATGTCCCGAACTGTCTGGCACAACCGACGCTATACCTACTCCTAACAATTAGAGATGAACTATCCAAGTTCACACAAGCTTACCCTCTAAAGAATAAGTCTGCAAAAGAGGTTATTCAAGCTCTTATGATATTTTTTCAACATTACGGAAAACCCCTAAGAATACACACTGATCACGGAAGCGAATTCGATAATCAGCTCATGTACGACCTAGCCAAACTATACGACTTTAAGATAACATTTAGTTCAGTCGCACACCCCCAATCAAATGGCTCGGTTGAAAGATTCCATTCAACCCTTTCGGAAATACTTAGAGCTCAAAGCCTCGAATTTCCGGATGAAAACCCTTTCGAAATTTTACCTTATGCCATGGTTGCTCATAACAATAGCTTATGCTCAACTACTGGTTTTACCCCTCATGAACTAGTATTTGGTCATACCGCATCCAGACCTGCGGAGAAACTCTACAACCAAATCGAATTAGTAAGCAAATATATTCGCGATTTAAATAACAAAATATCCCACAATTATGAGCTTGCTCGGGCCAAAATTCAAAGGTCAAAAGAGAAAGCAAAGGAACGTTTCGATAAACATGTAAAGCCTAAGCCCCATACTTTTACCGTCGGACAACAAGTCTGGCTAAAAGAATCACAGATCGGGCATAAATTAAAACCAAAATATCTAGGCCCCTATAAAATGGAAGAAGTTTTTACAAACTTAGCAATTATTAGCAATAATAGTAATAGAACTAAGGTAAATTTCGACAGGTTAAAACCTTATACCCCACGGGAACCTGAATCTGACAATGAATCTGAAATTGATGAAATTGTTGCAGGTCCCTCTGGACAGCTGTAATAATCCTTCAAATATGCAGATCCCAGGAACCTTTCACATTTACCCCGTTAAACAATACTCTAGGCATATACTATCATAATGAAGGCTCAATAAAAATTTCAAACGATCAATGGAAATTACTGGTTTACAAAGATATCTCTCTCTTACGAAGTACCTTTGAAAACAACAAAATTATCCTTAAACATGTAAATGATTTATTAAATTTAAACAATAACCCCCGACTATTATATTTCGCTACTGACGTTCGATCACATACGCACATATTAGATAGAATTTCAGAAACTATTACAAACAAATTCATGGAAATACGAGGAGACACTACCTCCTACGATAGAGTTAAAAGAGGCATTTTAAATGGTATCGGTTCCCTTTGGAAAAGCATCACTGGAAATCTTGACGCCAGTGATGGCGAATATTACGAAAAATGTATTAACAAATTAGAAAGAGATGAACACGAATTACAAAATTTAATGAAAAACCAAATATTAGTAACGACACAAACCATTAAACATTTTAATTACACAATTCAAAAGTTACAGGTTGACGAAGAAACTTTTAATAATGATATTAAGGTAATAGAAAAGGCTTTATATAATATTACCGATAATCAAAACTATTTCGAATCTAAATTAAAAATATTTAATGTATGTGAGCAGTTAATAGAATCCTTCATGCTGATTGAACACGAATTAGACGATATTTTGAACAGTATTACATTTGCTAGACTACAAGTACTTCATCCTTCAATTATTCAACCTCTAGACTTACTAGATCAACTCTCGAAAATATCACAAGCCACTGAAAAAAGTGTGCTACCCCTGCAACCCGCCTTTCATAATATTGCGAACTATCTCAATATAATCAAACTTGAAGCTTATCAAACAGATAACAAATTAATTTTTATTTTAACAATCCCGTTAGTTGAACGTGATTATTATACCCTCCTCCATTTATATACCTACCCTCGACCCTAGAACAAATTTATTCCACACAATCCTAACCTCCTCAAAGTATATAGCTATATCCGAAGACAATGTATTTTATACACAAGTTCCCAACATGGACAAATGCAGGGGCCTACCAGCAACAGGAAACAGAATTAAAATCTGGTCACCTATCCAATCGACGCTACTGCTCCATGCGAAACACAAATTTTAAATCACCCTATAAAACTACCACAAACTTGTCATATCAACACTTTTAATATTGAAGACTACAATGTCCAACCATTAGAACCAAACAACTGGTTAGTTGTTATCTCCTACAAAGTTCCACTCACAGTTACTTGTCTAAATAAACCCACAAAATCCATTTTTATAACTCAAAATTCAGTTTGAGACTACAAACCTCATGCTCCGGTTATGTTGGTGCAACAAGGATATTATCATCATACGAAAAAATTTCAAATTTCTCAGTCATACTACAAACTCCAAACACCCCCTTCGAATGTTGTGAAGTCCAAACAAATGTTGTGAAGGACTACCAGATGCCACAAATCTTCCAAAACTCACACCGCTGAAAATTAACAAATTAAATCTTGACGAACTAAACACAGCAGAACACAAATTAAACAAATATAGTGAAGAATTAGACAAAATTATTAATGAACCTTTCATTAAGAAAAATTGGTCTTGGTTCACATATTTTACAATTACAATTATAATTGTACTAACAATCTTCATTATACTCTATAAATCTAAATCAAACAAAAAAGGAAGTCAAATTATAGTTAATAGAAATCCACCATCTGACGAAAATCCTTTTCCACCTAGAGTCTCAGAGCCTAGGAGATCCATTTTTACGAGATAAGTTAGAAGACGTCCGAGTCTTAGTGGACTTTCTGATCCAGTGATTGAAGAAAGCGAATTGGTAGAAATTAACAACCCAAATAAAACCATGGCTTAAATTATTATAGATTAGGTTGAAATATGTTTAGAGGTAGATTAGATTAGCTTAAGATTTGTTAATTATAATTATTTTTACATTAAATATTTCTAAAAGGAAGTTGCTACTCTTCGATAGATTAGCAACTTTCTTAAAAAGGGGAGCTGTTATATCTCGCCTTATCTGTTGAACGTGCGGTACGTGACTAAAACTGCTGACACATGTCTAGCCCTACTGCCCGCCACGTCCGTTACTGAGAACTGTTTACAGTCTGTTCTCACAGACTGTAAGAACTGCAACTTCATCAGATATTTTAGTATATAAGTTAAACTTAGAATTATTAAGTATTCATTATTTTTCGACCATTCAATGTAACGTGTTATTTTTACAATTCTTTTTGTGTTTAAGTTAAATAAATATTTTTTAAAAAATCTTTTTTGTCAAGCGAAACCTAACATATATTTAATACTTTCAGCTCTTAAAATGTGGGCAGGGGGGCATGGGGGCACATTTTTTTTAATGGAAAGGGGGGTCGTGTAATACGTCATTTTAAAGCTTATAAAATTCTCCATTTAACTCCATATTTTTAAATTAAAAAAAAATAAATTTTTTGGGTTTCAAATGGGGTTAAAAATGGGTATTAATGTCAAAATTCCTCTAAAAAAACAAATAATTTTTTAAAAATGCCTAATTTCATCATAAAAAAATGTTAATTATACTTTTAAACTAATTTTAGTTGACATAAATAAAAATTTATAAAAAACACAAAAAATTGAAACCTTAAAAAACATTTTAAAAAAATTTAAAAATGTTAGTTTAAATAGAAAATTTTATAAGCTTTAAATTGATGTATCACACGGCCCCCCTTTCTATTTAAAAAAATGTCCCCCCATGCCCCCTGTCCACATTTTAAGAGCTGAATTTATCAAATATATGCTAAAAGATAGTATAAGTTGTCTTATTTAAGAGTTCTAAATTTGAAGTCGATATCTCAACTCGTTCAAAAGTTAAAAGGGGGGGTGACTTTTGGACCGCACTGTATATATATATATATATATTTATAAATAGAACTTTGTTTAGCCCTATATGTTAATGGGGTGCTCTTTAACCCTGGGTTGTGGGGTGCAGAGGGGTAGAAAAATATACAGTTTATATGTTTATAGGTCTTTATTCAGCCCGACATGAAAATAGTACTTTGTGCAGCCCATTTGTAGAAAGTATATATTCTTGGTATGTTGTTCAGCCCGCCAACGTTGCCAAATTGATTCTATAATTCGGGACTTTTTTATTCTTTAGTATTTATTCAGGCGTTTAACCGAAATCATTTCTCAGCGAACACGCAAATTGCTTAAATTAGCGCAAGAGACAAATAATGGTAAATAATATGTTTTGTTACTAAATTATTCTGTTTAAAATACATTTTTTTATATTAAAAGCTTTCAATTTTTTATAATATAAAAAAAAACATATTATGTTTGTTTAAGGTGTATTAATGAGCATTTATTTTAATTAAATTAAATAATCTTGTACACGTTTGTAGATGCGCAAAACACAGAAAACAACACAGAAAATAATAGTATATTAAAGTACTAGTTTCATAAGATAAGAGAAGATAAGTTTATTGGTTTTTACAAAGATAAAATCTTATACACAAGTCATTTAAAATCAATTAAAATATAGGTTAAAAAAAACATACGTTTTTAGCGCACGAGTACAAGTTTAGAAAACGAGACCCTTGCGGCGAGTTTTCTAAAGTACTAGTGCACTAAAAACGTGTTATGAAACAAGTGCTTTATACAATTTTTTCTATTTTGCTCTAAAATTAAAAAAACTTACATTTAAATTGATGACTGATTTAGGGATTTTTGTTTTGGATTGGCATTACAGTTTATACCATGTTTAAAATTCTAAGAACAAATGATATTTTGATATATTTTATAGTAATCTCTTCTCTTTTTTACTGCAATTAACCAAGCCACAATTTTAACATGGTAAAAATAACCTAAACACAAAATTTTGTAGAAAATTAAACTGTTACGATGACTTTAATTAAGGTGTTGTTACCTTATCATTATTTTAATTAAGGTATTATTGTTAATTGTGACATTGATAGATTAATAAAAAAGATAGTTGTCAAAGTTCATCTTTGAAAATAAAATAGTTTATATATATAATAGTGGCTACTTATTCACATGGTCCTTTGTTTAAAGCCGAGAATCTAAAGATATTATGTCCTCAAGAAGTGAACAACTTAGAAAAAGTTTACGAGCAACAAAAGGTGTACCTCCGAAAAGTTTGGATCCTAGTCTTGTTTCCATTTAATCAAAAATAGTAGAAACTGTAGAATATGATGATGGAAAGTCCAATAATAGTAAGATTTCTACATCGAGTTCAATTAGAAGAATGAGGTTACAAGCACAACTAGAAGCGGAAAAGAAAAAATCAGAAATAGATAAAAAACAAGCAGAATTAGATAGATTAGAGGGTCAAAAACAATCAGAATTGGATAGATTAGAGCGTTTAGAGCGTCAAAAACAAACAGAATTGGATAGAGTAGAACGTCAAAAGCAAGCAGAAAATGAAAAAAGAATAATTGATGGAGAACTACAACTAAGACAAGTATAACTCGAAGAGCATTTTGAAACCGGTAGTATCAGAACAGTTTCAAATACAGAAATAGATAAATGGGTAGAAAATACAGTAAACAATATTTCACGGTTAGATATTCAAGGAAAAGAAGTTCCGTCTGGCTCTGGTGATTGTTTTGCAAATAAAAACTACGAACCAAAGAAACCAGAAGAAGTTATAGAAAAATTTATTTCCAGGCAGTCAATTAACAAAGATCTTCCTATATTTTTCGGTGAGCCGTCTGAATGGTTGCAATTTATAATAAATTTCAGAGAAACTACAGATATCTGTAAGTTTAGTAATAGAGAAAATATGGCTAGATTACAAAGGTGTTTAAAGGGAAAGGCAAGGGAGTCCGTACAAGCTTTATTAAATTTTACTCTAGAGGTAGAAAAAGTAATTGAAATTTTGGAAAAAAAAATCGGGAAAGTAGAACTTATTATACAAGATTTAATTATTAAAGTACGAAATTTTCCTGAAATAAGAGAAGATAATTTTGGTGACATATTGGATTTGTCGATTTCTATTGAAAACCTGGCATTAACATTATAGTATTTAAAACGGCCATTATATCTGTTTAATCCACAATTACTAGAAGAAATAGTACAAAAATTGACACCAAATTTACGCCTAAAGTGGGGAGAACATCTTGAAAAATTTAATAAAATTGAAGTATCAGTTCTTGATTTTTCCAAATGGTTTGTTACAATTTCTGATGAAAAAAAGTATGTGTGTACCACAACTACTGAAAATTTTAAAAGAAATGATTATATATTCTGTATTTACTGTAAACTAAAAGATCACAAAATGGGAACTTGCCAGTATTTTAAAGACATTTCAACAGACAAAAGATGGGAATGAGTAAAGGCCAATAGAGTATGTTTTTTCTGTTTAATTGGTAATCATAATATTCGATTTTGTAGAAGAAAAAAGAGTGTGGTAATGATGGTTGTACAAAATCGCACCATCCATTATTACATGTAACTCAGTGTAAAGAGCTAACAGAACAAACCTAGGGGAATATCTGTATAACATTGAACAAAATATAAAAAGTGATGCCAATGAGTTTTGGAAGTATGCAAGTCAAAAGAGACATGAAAATGAATTTCCTTCCACAATGTTTTTTAATGATAAAGTAAGTTCATGTGGTGAGGATACAGTTAACCTTTTTGCGGAATTTTTCTCCTCTGTTTACACAAATGATACTTCTGACCCATCACATGAATATAACTTTGAGAAGACTGTTCATATAAATAAAATGTCAGTTACATCTGAAGATGTACTAGAGGTTATAACTAGTTTAAAGCCTAGTGCCTAAAAATATATTTACTCAAAAACGATAGAAAATTTATTGCTAATCAAATTGATATGAAAAACAATTAACTGATATCCAAATACTTATTCCAAATACTTATTCCAAATACTTATTCCAAAATTGCACTTTCTTTCTTCTTTTTTTTATATATTCGTTTATAATTATTTTTTACATTTGTTTTATTATTTGTTTTTATATTTATATATATGATTTTAATTTTAAAATTACCTTAGCTACCCCTAGTTATAGATTTATTGTTAACTATATAGTTATAGATAAAATTTTAAAATTTCCTTAGCTACCCCTAGTTATGGATTTAGTGTTAACTATATAGTTATAGATATAGTTTTAAATTAACTGAATTTAAATTGTAGGTTCAGAAATTGTTTGTATATTCTTATGTTTTTTTTTTTTATTTTTGTCTATCACGGACAGTATTTATACTTTGTGATTTTTTTTGCTTTAAATAAAGCTCTATTATTATTATTACATCCAAAAATATGAATAAAGTTTTTATAAGGTTGGTCTGGAAATGAGCCCTAAGGGAGCTACGGTCCTTCCAAGATGACACATTGACCGCGAGGAAATCTTTTGTACAAGCTAAAGGAACTCAGGAGGAACTCCGAGGAACTCTGAGGAATTCGGAGGAACTCTGGATGAACTCTGAAGGAACTCCGAGGAACTCCCAGGAACTCCGAGGTACTCTGAGGAACTCCGAGGAACTCCGAAGAACTCCGGAGGAACTCTTAAGAAGACAGTATTTTTTAAGTCTCCTACGCGTCAATTTTTTTTGCAGGGGCGCCATGTTTTGTAGAAACTATCAGGAGGGACAAAGCTTTTTTTAATGAAGTCATTTTTTTGGGGGCGCCTTTTTTTTGTAGGGGCGCCAATTTTGGTTGAAACCGTGAGGGACAAAGCTTTTTATGTTGAAGGTAATTTTGGGGCGCCAATTTTTGTTTGAAGGGGCGCCAAGTTTGGTAATAAACGTCAGGGACAAAGCTTTTTTTTTAGGGTGCCTCCCTGGGTTGAGCCCCCTAGATTTTTTTCTGGTTACGGCCCTGTTCCTACAAGATTTCCCTGGCAGAACGACCGACAGATCAACCGACCGATAAACCGACAAAAATTACCCCTTCCACAGAGGAACTCTTAAGGAACACAGGAGGAACCCAAGGAACTCGGAGGAACTCCGAAGGAACTCCGAGGAACTCAGAGGAAGTCTGCAAAAAGGAACTCTTTAGTACAAATTTCAGATGCGGTCAGCCCCTCGCCGAGGACATTACATATTTAAAAATAATTCATTTATTTTTGCTCGATTATCTCGAGATACAATCAACCGATTTTTAATTGCAAGGTACTATTGAATAAAGCACAAAAAAAAACCTTTAAAATGACATGTAACAAGTCCTATTTTTCTGGATGCTTAAAAATGCTAGTAAGGATTTGCACGTAAGAAAAGTCAAATAAAAAAAAGTGCCAAATAGATTTTTCCTAAACCTAGAGTGTTAGGAGAGACTGGGCTAGCGTGATGTCATTATTAAGGGGGCTTGTGTCAGCGTGATAAAGGGGGTCCAAAATTAGGTGATTTATTGATAGCCTCATATGGGGTATTAAGTAAAACTTGATCTTGTAGATCATTAATAAAAATGGCCTCCTTCTGACAAAAAACTCCATTCATTTGGAAAATATGTTCTTTTTATGTAAATTTGCTGCCCCCCTACCCCAAGGGGTTCGCCCAACAGCCAAACCATGGTTAGATTTTTTTTATTATCAGATTCAGTTTTATCGACCTCAAAACACCAATATAATAATTTTCACCAAAGTATAATCATTTAAAAATAGTTACCCTCGGGGTGGTTTTACCAAAAATGTTTATCTGATTCGCTTTCAGCCACTTCAATAATCACTATATACCAATTTTCACGAAAATTTTGTGAATACTTAAAATAACTAACCCCCCCGAAGGATATAATTAGAAAAATAATATTATCATATAGGTACCCATTTTTACAAAAACATTTTAAACATTTAAAAATAATTACCTTCCGCCCCTTGGGGGTGAAGATAGTAACCTTACCCAGTTTTCACCAAAAAATATCCCGAGCGAGAACTTTTGGTAACATACCTGTATACTAAGTTTCAGGTCTTTAGCTTAAAGCGTTCTTAAGTTATCGACGATAACTTATCGTGCTTACAAGATTTTCTGGAAAGACCGACCGACCGTCACTACGACAATTTTTGTTTAAATTTTCTATTTGCTAGGAAAAGTCATGGGTAGTCATAGGGACTGCCGACATAAGTGAAAACTTTAAACTATGAACCCATAAGATTTTCCCCTACCAAAAATCGGTTAAAAATGTATTTTTTATGTTGGGCAAAGACTTAAGGGGTGAACGTCGGCGCTGCGCGCCTCCTTTTTAAGATTTCACTTTGTTTTTCATTTTGTCAATTTTCAGTTGTTACCAAGTCCTCTTATATCAAATATGTTTCTGCGATTTTCCATTAAATAAATGTCATTTTGACAGGTCGGCAATCTTGTTTTTTGGTTTCTTCGATTTTCAATTTTCATTTTCCATTCAAGATTTATAAGAATAAAGGTTTTGTCAAAAAAATTACATCACGGCTAGCATTTTATAGGTAAAATCTGTTTAAATAGTCACCATAAGCAATTTTAATTTTGAAGTCCCTAAGTCAGTCCAGTCAGAAGTTATTATGAAAACAAAAGAAAATCATGATGTGCCTATTTTGGACTTCACGGCTAGTATTTTTCGGTATTTTATGTAGGTGTATATCTTGTTTTAATAGTCACCATAAGCCTATATTTTAAATTTCCAGTCTCTAAGTCAATCCTATGAAAAGTTATTAAAACAACAACAAAAATCATGATGTGCCTGTTTTGGACTTCATGGCTAGTATTTTTTGCTATTTTTATGTATATATTTTGTTTTAATAGTCACCATAAGCTTATATTTTAAATTTCTCTAAGTTAAGCCTATCTAAAGTTATTAAAAAAACAAAAGAAAATCATGATGTGCCTGTTTTGGACTAGTATTTTTTGATGTTTTTATGTATATCTTGTTTTATTATAATAATATTAGTCACCCTAAGCTTATATTTCAAATTTCAAATCTCTAAGTCAATCCTATCTAAAGTTATTAAAAAGCAAAAGAAAATCATGATGTGCCTGTTTAGGTCTTCACGGCTAGTATTTTTTGGTAGTTTTGTATGTGTCATGTCACCATAAGCTTATATTTCAAATTTTAAGTCAATACGATGAAGAGTTATTAAAAAAAAAGAAAATCGTGATGTGCCTGTTTTGGACTTTACGGCTAGTATTTTTTGGAATTTTTATGTATGTGTCATGTTTGAATAGTTACCATAGGCTTATATTTTAAAGTCTCTACGTCAATTTGGTAAAAAATTATTAAAGAAACAAAACAACATTACGGTATGAACCCATAAGATTTTCCCCTACCAAAATTCGCTCAACGCTCAAGAAGTTTTTAAAGCGAATCTAATTATGATATAGTATTGGCAAAGCTGTTTGGATGCCAATTTGCCAGAAAAAGTAATTATACGGAGTTCAATTTACCAAAATAAGTAAAAATGTATACTGGCGGATGCCACTTAGCCTATAAATGTATCGGATGCCACTTTGGCCTCTTTGCTGATAAAATATACTCTGAATATACGCCCGGATGCCAATTTGTCAGCCAAAAGTACGGAAGCCACTTTGACCTCTAAATATATATATATACCGGGTGTTATATGAAAAAATATATAGGGTGTCCCATTTAAAAATCTAAAGTTGGTATCATTTCCGGTTAAACCGGAAGTGACTGAAATGTATAGTTTATGTTAAAAGTTGACATTTTATGGCTATAAAAGACCCCCCCAAATTTGAAATCTCTAACTTTTAAAATAAAGAAAAAAAGGGGGTGTACCTTGGTCTTGTAACACCCGGTATATATATATATATATACCGGGTGACGCAAATCCAATGTACTCCCCCCTTAACTTCTGTATTTGTAAAGATAAAATTTTAAAATTTGGTACCTATAATGTACTTAAGGAACCTCAACTTTTGACATATAAAACGACATTTTCCTACTTCCGTTTTTTTTATTTGTCACAACCAAATAATTTAATCAGCCATTTCCAACCAAATATTTAGTTGACACAAATAAACTGTTTTATCAGTGCAATGTCGATCAAAATTGTGAAAAGGTCTAGGGCAAAGACCACGCTATATATATATATATATATATACCGGGTGACACAAATCCAACCCAACCCCCCTTAACTTCTGTATTTGTAAAGATAAAATTTTAAAATTTGGTACCTATAATGTACTTAAGGAACCTCAACTTTTGACATATAAAACAACATTTTCCTACTTCAGGTTTTACCGGAAGTGCTGCCAACTTTCACATTTTAAGTCAATAATATTTTAAAAGTTGAATATTTTTCTCGCCTTTTAGAACCATTTTTTAAAAAAACTAATATATTAAAATTCCAAGTACCAACGTTTCGCCCCTTTTTGTATGGGCTTCTTCAGGGCTGCTTTATTAATTTGAATATAAAATATAAATGTAATTGGTATACAATAAAAAATAAAAGTAAATTTTTAATATATAATATGACACAGGACAGAATGTCAACTTCAATGTTGTATGACAGTGAATAAAAATTAACAAATGAATGGTAAAAAATTGACAAAAAATAAAATGTCATTGAAATTGACATATTGTCATTGTCAAAGAAAATAATTGTGTATATAGTGTATAGTGTATGTAGGTTGGTGTAGACAGGTAGTATTAAATAAATGTTATAATTAATGAAAGTTATTATTTTATTATGTTAAGGTATCTAGTGCTTAAATCCTGGGTATCCGTTCTGTAATTTACTGTGTTATTATTATTTTGATGTGAATGATTTCTAAAATATTTCTTTTTAAACTGTTTTCATCCTGGTCAAAAATTTTTACATTTTCAAAATCAAAATTGTGCCCTTAATTATTATGATGATTACTTAGGGCTGTTTTATTATAAATAATATATTTACAGCTTATTTTATGCGATGATTTTCTGCTTTTTAACTATAATGTTTGTCCTAAATACATATTATTGCCGTTTTTGCAGTTAATTTTATAAATTAAATTCGAATTTAAATTTAATGCTATTTTATCTTTTAATTTTGAAAATAATTGTTTTGTATTAAAATTATTATAAATGATTATTTTATAATTATCCTTTTTTTAAATATTTGTTATTTTAAAACTTAGTTCTGGTATATATGACAAAAAATTTAAGAATAGCTTGATTTTGGTTATTATTAATATTTTGATTGTTTTGATTATTGTTATTAAAGAGAATAGAATTTAATAGTTTTTTGGATAATTATTATTTAATAATAGGTTGTTTTAATTTTTATTTTCATTATGAAGTTGAGGGTCGCTCAGTTTCAAAGCTCTATTTTTTAACATTTTAATTGTATTAATTTTAAAAGATTTACTCTGAAGGGTATTGTAATGAACATATCTACTAGAACAAAAAGGTTTTTGGTACCAATTAATTAAAATGGAACCATCATTTTGTTTAATTAAAGTTAGCGTCTATGAAGAATCGAAGATTTGATTAAGAGTTTTGAAAATGGTATTCATAATATTTATGAAAAAGAATTTAATAGAATAAAACAATACCAAATTACTTAACAACATTAAAATTTTGCAAGAAGAAACAATTCCTATTGGACAAAAAAATTGGATACAAAACCCAACAAACCAAGAGACTTCTGAAGATATAATTAATTTTTTGTCACTCATCCTTTTGCTTAAAACCTAAAACAGATAACTTTTATGGAAAATTAATAACAGACTGTAAATATATTGTAGAATCTCAAAATAGAACACCAAATGAAGAAAATGAAACTAGACTAAATTTAAGTAGAAGCATTAAAAATTATCAAGTAAGAAACAAAAAAAAAAAAAGAAACATCGTTAGTTATGGATAAATTTAAAAAATGCAGAACTTTTTTAAAGAATCATAATGATATTTTTGAAACAAAGTCAGATAAAGGTAATGTTACTGTAATAATGAAGAAATAATGAAGAAAGAAAAATACCGCATAAAATGGAAGATTTATTGAAAGATCGCAACATATACAAAATGATCCAACATCTACAATAGGGTGGAGTGAATTTTTTTTTAGAAATCGAGATGGCCTGATAGCACAAAGGATGCGTACCACCCAGGCAAACATTCCTGTTAAATTTGAGATTTTTATTATTGTATCTTCATCCTCCCCAAACGGCCCAACGTTTTTGATTTTAATGAACCTAGGCCTATAGGGAAAAGTATTAATTTGTTGGAAGCAGTATTTTCTTTGATTTTGTTGTTATTATTTTGTTAATTTTTATTTATAATTTTGGTTTTAAATTTAGTTTATAATTTTAATTAGGTTTTGTTTTTTTATTTCCGTTTTATTTTTTTTGTTTTGGTTTTAATTTTTTTCTTTGATTTTGCTTTTATTATTTTTTTTTTGTTAAATTTTATTTTTGATTTTGGATTATTTTTTTTTATTCGATTTTTATTTATCGATTTTAAACTTTTTGTTCGACTTTGTTTTTATTTATTTTTTTTGTTTTTGATTTTGGTTTAAGGTCTTTTTTAATCTTTTTTCTTAATGAATCTGGTTTAATTTTCTGAAAATTTTTGAATATTTTTTTTAATTTTTGTTTTGCAAAAAGGTAATTAATGTAAAATTTTGCCAAAAAAAAATGTCTATCTCAAAAATCTTTACATGATGCGCTTTAAAAGTGCTTCTTTAATTCTTTTTAAAACTTTGACGATTCGGCATGGAAAGACGGCTCAACTAATCAAGTTTAAACTATACAGAGCTACTGAGCATACATTCAGCTGACGAAAAACCTGGAAACATTGGTACATTTAGCAGTATTTGCAATGTAGCGGTAGATTTTCTAAAAAAAAATACAGAAAAATTCACTTTTTTGCAAATTTTTCAAATAAATAGGGAGGGTAAAAAAAATGTTTTCCCCTAAAACAAAAATTGGAATAAAAAAAAGTTTTAAGAAGAGATAAAAAATGGATAATTTTTGTACCGATACTTTTTTTATGATTCCACTTTGTAATTATCCACAGCAGCGCACATTTCACGCTATTTCCTTCAACATGTGAGCCATTATTATGAGTATTATGAGTAAATATTACTTTTTACAAATGAAGTTCAGTGAGTTCCAAAAGTCACCTTCCCCTCTCTTAACTTTTGAACTAGCTGAGATATCGACTTCAAATTTAAAATGAAAATAATACAACCAATACTATCTTTTGGCTTATATTTGATATTTCATATTTTTAGCTTTTAAAATGTGACCAGAAGAGCAAAAATATATCTAAAAAAAATAAAAATAAAATATATGGAATTCAGGTGTGTAAACAGGAAATTTTGGAGGTTATTATTATTATGAGGTAATCTCTCTAGGAAAACCGAGAAAATCTCATTTTTACAAAACGTGGAACCTTTTTCCAAGTAATTTTCAAGATTTTTCGAGGTAATCTTGAAGGAAATCGAGATAATCTTAAAGGAAATCTTAAGAAAATGTTAAGGGATTGCCTTTAGAAGGAATGCAGTTGTGCATTTTTTTATCGGTTTACCCCTGGGGCCAAATAGAGAATTTGGTATAATATATCATATTATGATGTCACACAACCCCCTTTACATTTAAAAAAATCCCCCCGTGCCCCTTGCCTGCATTTTAATAGTTACAAAAATCAGATCATAAAAAGGATAGTAGTTATTTTATTAACCTGTTCGATGTTTTAAGTCAATATGTTCAAAATTTAAGAGGGTTTGAACCGAATATAACATTTTGTTTTATTATTTTTTTTTTTTTGATTTTGGTTTAAAACTTTTTTGTATTTTGGTTTTAAATTTTGTTTTTGATTTTTTTTTATTTCTGTTTTTCTTTTAATTTGGTTTTCAATTTTTTTTTTGTTTTTTTTTTTTAATTTTAATTTTTAACTTTGGTTTTAATTTTTTTTTTAATTTTAATTAAGTTTAGTTTTTTTATTTCTGTTTTATTTTCTTTATTTTGTTTTTAATTTTTTTTATTTTGGTTTTATTTTTTTTTGTTAAATTTAATTTTTGGTTTTGGAGTTAATCTTTTTTTATTCGATAATTTTTTTTTTTATTTAGGTTTTAAACTTTTTGTTTGACTTTTTTTTAATTTTAATTTTTTTTGTGATTTTGGTTTAAAGTCTTTTTTATTTTTTTTTTCTTAATGAATGCTTTAAATTTATGAAAATTTTTGAATTTTTTTTATTTTTGTTTTGAAATTTGATGAGTAAGTAATTAATGTAAAATTGTGCCAAAAAAAAATCTATCTCAAAAATCACATGAAGTTTAAGAGCTTTAAACGTGCTTCTTTAGTTCTTTTTAAAACTTATTTGACGATTCGGGATGGAAAAACCGCTCAACTGATCAAGTCTAAACTTTACAGGGTTATTGAGTATACCTACATTCAGCTGATGAAAAACCTGGAAACATTGGTACTTTTAGCAGTATTTGCAAAGTAGCGGTAGATTAAAAAAAAAAAACAAGTCACTTATTTGAAAAATTTTCAAATATATAGTGATGGTAAAACAAATGTTTCCCCCTAAAATTGAAGTAAAAAAAGTTTTGAAAAGAGTTTTAAAAAATGGATAATTTTTGCCCCGCTACTTACACATCCCTTATTTTTTTGGTTAAGCGTATAAAGGTTATTTCAAGGAGTTCTACAAGTATATTTCTTTGTATATATTATACATTTAAAAAGCAAGACGGCACCGATATATGTAGGGTTAATGTTGACATCCTGCTATGGACGCACAGCAGAATATCGGATGCTGCCTTGCTTTTTAAATGTATATAATATACAAAAAATATACAGGTGGATTCCACTTTGTAATTATCCCCTGCAGCGCACATTTTACGTTATTTCCTTTAACATGTGACAGACATTATTATGAGTACAAAAAATCTTACTTTTTAAAATGAAGTATAGTGAGTTCCAAAAGTCACCTTCCCCCCCTTAACTTTTGAACTAGTTGAGATATCGACTTTAAATTTAAAACACGTCAATAAGACAACCAAAACTATCTTTTGGCTTAATTTGATATTTTAAGCTTTTAAAATGTGGCCAGAAGAGCAAAAATATATATAAAAAAAATTAAAATAAAATATGGCCAAAAAGTCCAAACCGCTGAGGAATTCAGGTGTACAAATAGGAAATCTTGGAGGTATTCTCTCGAGGAAATCGGAGAAAATCTCATTTTTACCAAACGTGGAATCATTTTCTAAGTAATTTTCAAGATTTTTCGAGGCAATCTTGAAGGAAATCGAGATAATATTAAAGGAAATCTTAAGGAAATCTTAAGAGATTGCCTCCTAGAAGGAATTCAGGCATGCTTTTTTATCGGTTTACACCTCGGGCCAAATAGAGAATTTGTGGAATGATGTCACACAACTCCCTTTACATTTAAAAAAGTTCCCCAATGCCCCTTGGCCACATTTTAATAGTTACAAAAATCAGATATCATAAGAAAGATAGTTTAAGTCATCCTATTAACGTGTTCCATTTTTAAGTCAATATTTACAAGTTTAAAAGTTAAGAGGATTTGAAAAAATTTGAAGAAAAAAAAAACGAAAAACAATTTTTTTGTTGTTTTTTTTTTCAAAAGTTTGAAAAAAAAAATTGATAAAGTTAAAATCCATTTATTTATTTTTTTTTTTGGTTAAATTCGAATTTTTAAGTAATTTTACAACATTTATATTTATTTATTTTTCAAATTTTGTTTAAAACAATTAAATTTTTTTTGATTTTGTTTTGATTTTTTTTTTTATTTTGGTTTAAAACTTTTTTTTATTTTCGTTTTAAGTTTTGTTTTTGATTTAGATTTTTTTTTTTGATTTCGGTTTTATTTTTTTTTAATTTGGTTTTTAATTTTGTTTTAATTTTAATTAAGTTTAGTTTTTTATTTCGGTTTTAATATCTTTTTGATTTTTTTTTAATTAATTTTGGCATTATTTTTTTTCTTCGTTTTTGTTTTTATTTTTGGTTTTGGATTTAATTTTTTTTTTCGATTTAATTTTTTTTATTCATGTTTAAACTTTTTGTTTGACTTTGTTTTTATTTTATTTTTTAATTTTGGTCTTTTTTAATTTTTTTTCTTAATGAATTTTCTGAAAATTTTTGAATATTTTTTTTTTTTAATTTTTGTTTTGAAATTCGATAAGTAGGTTATTAATCTATCTATCTAAATAATCTTTAAATGGAGTCTAAGAGTTTTAAACGTACTCCTTTAATTCTTTTTAAAACTTTAACGATTCTAGATGGAAACACGGCTTAACTGATCAAGTTTAACCATTAACTATGCTTTCGCGAGAAAATCGAACAGTCGATCTCCAACACATCTTGGATTTAAATGATATTTTTTTCCTTATTCCTACAACTAACTACGAGTCAAATCTAAAATTTTTCTTTGATTGGGCCAAAACTTTGGCTTCTAGGACCAAAAGAGTTTAAGGTACCCAAAAAAGATAAAATTTTGTTTTTGCGTATATATAAATTATTTAAACACCTATCAACTTTATTTTTGGTATGTGTATGACTCAGATGGATTACTAGATTTTCACGAAAAAAAAAGTTTAAATATTTGCCTAAAGATGGCGCTGTGGTCATTTTTTTGAAAAATATTCACCATTTTCATGACCTATGGACTCGAAGAAGCAACACTGCTCAGAAAAAGTGGGCATGACACATTAAACTACAAAGTTTCCTTTGTAATTTACCATAGAGTCTAACTAGGGGTAATTTGATTCCTTTCGGCAAAATCAATTTTAAAGTGACTCTGCACGTAGGCATTGAATTTAGTTTTTTGGGTATATAAAAATTAATTCAGTACTCACTAACTTTATTTTTGGTACGTATATGACTATCATGGATTACTAGATTTTCACAAAAAGTTTAAATATTTGCCTAAAGGTGGCGCTGGGGTAATTTTTTCGAAAAATATGGACTATTTTCATGACCTATGAACTCGAAGAAGCATCGCTGCGAAGAAAAAGTGGATACAGTACATTAAACTACAAATTTTTTTTTGTTATTTGCCGTAGAGACTGACTAGGGGTAATTTGATTCCTTTCGGCAAGATCAATTTTAAAGTGAATCTGCACGTAGGGTTGTTCCTTACATTGTTTACTAGGATAAGCTTATTGATGTGCTTATATACATTAAAACTGCACATAATACTGCACATTAACTCTAAACAAAATTATTTCCTTCTAGTTCTGAATCTGAGATTCAGATGGCACTGCTTTATCTTTATAATTTCCTGGAAATACGAGATTTAATGTAAGTGCGCGTTCAAAAATACATGCTATTTTTACTAATTTGGTGCCTCCAAATAAAATAAAAGGTTGTTTCATAATAAAACGTACTATTTAACTAAAAATTATAAATATAGTATATATTATAATATAATTTATATACATATTTTTAAATAAACTTCTCAGTTGCGAGAAAATACGTGTGAAGTCACCGCTGATTGAATCAACAATAATGTTTTTTTAAATGTCCTTTAAAAAAATCAAGTAGGTACTTGGCTATAAAGTTGCAAGACTACCAGCTAAACGGAACTTATATTTTTTCACCCGAAGAATACTTGCAACCCAGTCAAATTCTTGGATTAATATCCCAATACACAAAAAAAAATTGTAAAAAAACATCCTGCAACAAAATAAAAGCGATTACTCTTAGACATGGAAGATGAATTTTCGGAAATTGGGCCCAACATCAGTGAAATTATTGCCACTGTCATAAATAACCTAGAATAATTTCGAAGGAAATTTGATTAAAAAAAAGTAAGATAACTATAACTAAACCAATAACATTTTTTATCTTATAAGTTTATAACTTTTTAGCCTTTCTTAACTTCAAAAATTACTACAGCGCCATCATGACTTAAATAGAAGAACTTATTCCATAGTTATATACACAAAAATACAATAAGCCAGTAAGCAATATCATACAATCATAAATAAGTAATGTACCTTTAGAGAATCAGAAAGATAACTGCAGGCCATATCAAGCTCGAATTCATAACTTAAAGGAATGTATTTTTTTAAGCTATTGTGCAGTATAATGTGAAGTTTTGATGAATATGAGCACATCAGTTTGTTTATCCCAGTAAACAATATTAGGAACACCCCCTGCGTGCCGAGTCTTTTTTTTACTGAGAGGAATCAGATTACCCCTAGTCAGTCTCTACGGTAAATAACAAAGGAAACTTTGTAGTTTAATGTACAGTATCAATTTTTTCTGCGCAGCTATGCTTCTTCGAGTTCATAGGTCATGAAAATAGTCAATATTTTTCGAAAAAATTATGCCAGCGCCATCTTTAGGCAAATATTCAAACTTTTTTTTTTTTGTAAAAATCTAGTAATCCATGTTAGTCATATACATACCAAAAATAATATTAATGGGTATTGAAATAATTTTTATATACCCAAAAAACTAAATTCAATGCCTACGTGCAGAGTTACTTTAAAATTGATTTTGCAAAAATGAATCAAATTGCCCCTAGTTAGTCCCTATGATATATAAAAAAGAAAACTTTGTAGTTTAATCTACAGTATTCACGTTTTCGGCGCAGCGATGCTTCTTCGAGTTCATAGGTCATGAAAATAGTAAATATTTTTCGAAAAAATTACCCCAGCGCCATCTTTAGGCAAATATTCAAACTTTTTTTTTGTGAAAATCTAGTAATCCACGATAGTCATATACGTACCAAAAATAATATTAATGGGTATTGAAAAAAAGTTCATAGGTCATGAAAATAGTCAATATTTTTCGAAAAAATTCTGCCAGCGCCATCTTTAGGCAAATATTCAAACTTTTTTTTTTGTAAAAATCTAGTAATCCATGTTAGTCATATACATACCAAAAATAATATTAATGGGTATTCAAATAATTTTTATATACCCAAAAAACTAAATTCAATGCCTACGTGCAGAGTTACTTTAAAATTGATTTTGCCCAAAGGAATCAAATTACCCCTAGTTAGACTCTATGGTAAATTACAAAGGAAACTTAGTAGTTTAAGGTGCCATGCCCACTTTTTCTGAGCAGCGTTGCTTCTTCGAGTCCATAGGTCATGAAAATGGTCAATATTTTTTGAAAAAATGACCACAGCGCCATCTTTAGGCAAATATTTAAACTTTATTTTTGGTGAATATATAGTTATTCATGAGGGTCATATACATACCAAAAATAAAGTTAATATGTATAGAAATATTTTTTTTATACCCAAAAAACAAAATTTAACCTTTTTTGGGGAGCTAAAACTCTTTTGGTCCTAGAGTCCAAAGTTTTGATCCTATCAAAGAAAAAATTTAGATTTGACCTAAAGTTAGATGTAGGAATAAGAAACAAAATCATTTAAATCGAAGATGTGTTGGAGTAAAATTCCCAAAAACTGTTCGATTCTCTCGCGAAATCATAGTTAAGGGATTACTCAGCATTCAGCTGAAGAAAAACCTGGAAACATTGGTACTTTTAGCAGTATTTGCAAAGTAGCAGTAGATTTTCTAAAAAACAGAATAAGTCACTTTTTTGTAATTTTTTTAAATAAATAGTCAGGATAAAAAAAATATTTCCCCCTAAAATATAAATTGGAGTAAAAAAAAAGTTTTGAGAAGAATTTAAAAAAATGGATAATTTTTATCCCCTACTTTTTTTATGATTGCGCAAAAGTGGCCGCCTAAAAAAATACTAAAACTAGAAACTTCAAGCTCCAATCCAATCTCAATACGATCATATTTTACACAGTTGCAGCGCTCAAAAAAATCATCAAAAAATTTGAAAAAAAATCAATTCCCTTCATTTTTTGGATTGTATAAAGGTTATTTCAAGGAGTTCTACTTGTATATTTTTTGTATATATTTTATACATTTAAAAAGCAAGATGGCATCCGATATATGTAGCGTTAATGTTGGTATCCTGCTATAGACGCAAAGCAGAATATCGGATGCTGCCTTGCTTTGTATATAATATACAAACAAATATACAGGTGGGTTCCACTTTGTAATTATTCACAGCAGTGCACATTTCACGCTATTTCCTTCAACATGTGACAGCCATTATTATGAGTAAATGTGATGTATGGCCCACTGGCCAGAATGTCAGGTCACATGACCCCTCCCTGTACACAGCCTCAGTCAGTACGAACATATAATACGACATGTCATGCGTCCAAATAGGACAAGTAAATGTAAAGTAACTGTGATATATTTAATGTAGAATAAACCTCCATAGCAAATAATCATTGTTTCCATTCATCACCACTCAAACACTTCAATGGCGGCGAGGATTTAAGGTATTTATACGAATTTTGGATATAAGGGCGTTGTCAAAATGGCGGATGTAGGAGGTAAATTTCAAAGATTTTGACCCTCAAGTGGACGATTTCGAAATATACGAAGAACAGTTGGAGCGATATTTCATTTCTAACAATATTGTAACCGAACAACTCAAAATAGCGTCAATTTTAAGTACCATAAACTCCACCACGTATAAATTGCTAAGTAGTTTAACATTTCCCAAGAAACCTAAAGAAATCAAATTTCAAGAAGTCATAGGTCATTTAAGAAGTCAATTTGGGACAAGCAGTAGTATTTGGAGGGAGAAAATTAAATTTTACTCATTGCAACAAGCGGAAGATGAATCCATAATGCAGTGGTATCCTAAAATTAGAGCTTACTAACTGTAACTTCGGAGAAAATTTAAATTCAATTTTAAGAGATAAATTTGTATGTGGTTTAAAAAGCAGAGCAAGATTGTGTGAATTAAAAGGAGATTGTAAGATAGAAGAAGTTTTGGAGTTGGCTAGGTCGAAAGAAAATGCAGAGAAAAAAAATAAGTTCGTTGGGTATCTAACAGGAAGTTCGAAAATGGCGGCCCAATTCAAGGTAAAAGTCAATACGTCACTTCTAGGCATTCAAATTTAGCGCCAACTGGCTCAAATACCTACCCAAGTAAAGTTAGCTACGGAAATATCGGTAATGCAGGTCGCAGTTGTCAATACAATACTTCGAAGAAACACGTTTTAATCAAAACAAAAAGTGAATTGCAAGCATTGTGGCAAGTACCATGGAAGTAAATGTAATTATATTGCACACAAATGTAAGAAATGCAGCGGTAACCATTTAGAAAAGATGTGCAGGAGAAGCAGAGTAAATTTTATGGAAATAAATGATGAAAACGAGGTAATAGCTAATATTTATAATAAAAACAATAACTTAGGTCATATAAATAATAATTTTAAGGTGGAAATAAACATTTCAGATATTTTATTAACAATTTTGGTCGATTCAGGCAGTTCTATTAGTGCTTTAACTTTGAAAACTTATGAGGAATATTTTAAAAATAAATATGAGTTACGGACTGATGAAACTACTTTTATAAGCTATAACAATAGTAAATTTAAACCTTTAGGGTATATTTTAACTGAAATTGAATATAATAATGTAATAAAACAACAAAAAATTTATATAATTGAAAATGCATCCATAAATATAGTAGGTCGAGATTGGTTAAATAATTTTAATATATTTTTTGCAATGATAAAACAAATAAATTTAATAAATAAAAATAATTCCAATAAAATTTTAAATGAATTGTTTAAAGAGTATAACAGTGTATTTACTGAAAAACTTGGTCTTTTATGGTACTCGAAAATATGTTTGGATCTTAAAGAAAACTCAAGACCAATCTTTTGCAAGCCAAGGTCAATACCCCTAGCCTATCGAGATCAAGTGAAAAAGGAACTTCAAAGACTTCAAGATAATGGTATCATATCACCAGTCAACAAGTCATTGTACGCGACTCCATTGGTCGTTGTTCCTAAACCGGACGGTACGTTAAGGTTATGTGGTGATTATAAAACTACCATAAATAAACACTTAGAAAAAGTTCAACATCCCTTACCCTTAATTGATGAGATTTTCGCGAAAGTTAGGGGAGGTGTGGAATTCAGTAAAATAGATTTAAAAAACGCATATACTCAGTTTGAATTAGATGAAAATTCTAAACTTTTGTTGACACTTAGTACGACGAATGGGCTTTTTAAAGTTAACCGTCTTATGTATGGTGTAACTGTAGCTTCAGGATTATTTCAACGTTTTATGGAACAACTTTTTATGGGCATGAATTTTGTAGTATGTTTTCTAGATGATATTTTGATTTCAGGCCGAAATAGAAAAGAACACCTTGAAAATTTAAGAAAGAAAAGTTCTTGATAAACTTAGGGATGCAGGGTTAACGGTCAATAGTAACAAATGTCAATTTTTTATGGAATCTATAGAGTATCTTGGGCATGAATTTTCAAGGCACGGGCTCAGAAAACTTGAAACAAAAGTAAAAGCCATTTGTGAGGCTGCTGAACCCAAAAACATAACGAAAGTTAGATGTTTTATAGGTATGGTAACGTATTATGCAAAATTTGTACCTACTTTGGCTCACACTTTAAAACCCATGTATAACTTACTAAAAAAAGATACACCTTTTCTCTGGTCAAGCTTTTAAAGAAATAAAAGAATAAATAGCCAAAGATATATGTTTAGCGCACTACGATAATAAATATCCATTAATATTAACTTGTGACGCAAGTAATGACGCAATAGCTGCTGTTTTAAGTAATAAGATTAACGGAAAAGATCGCATTATAGCGTGTGTAAGCAAAGTTTTAAGTCCAAGCGAACAAAAGTGGAATATGATACACAAAGAAAGTTTTGCAATATTCTTTGGGGTAAAGAAATTCTCACAATATTTAATTTGAAACCATTTCATTCTGAGAAGCGATTGTTTACCACTTTTGGCACTTTTTGGTAAAGACAAGTCTATTCCAGTAATGCATGCAAACCGTTTAATACACTGGGCGATATATTTATCCACATTTGATTACACTATGTTACATATTAAAGGTTGTGATAACATTTTTGCAGATTATCTCAGCAAAGGCAAAGTTCTAGAAGAAAAACCGAAAGAAAAAGGTGAATATATAAATTTTACGGAAAATTGCGAAGATTGGCCAATAAACAACGAAGCAATCAGAGAGGAAACCCGATGACGGAGAGTTAAAATTGGTGGTGAAGTGGATTAATCAAGAAAAGTGGCCAGAAACGAAAAATTTAAAAGAAAATATGCAAAAGTACTATAACCACAGAGAAAACTTAAGAATTGAAGATAACGTAATAATGCTAGGACACAGAGTTGTTACCAAGAAAATTAAGAAGTAATTTAATGAAGGAACTCCATTCTATGCACTACGGGCTTGTAAAAACCAAGAATTTAGCAAGAACGGTAATATGGTGGCCCAATATTGACAAACACATTGAGGAATACACTAAATCATGTGAGGTTTGTTTGAAAAATAGTGTAAATCCAACAAATACAGCAGTATCTTGGCCTAGAACAAACAAACCATATGAAAGAGTGCATATTGACCATCTAGGGCCGGTAAATGGAAAAATATTTCTTATAATAACTGATACATATACAAAATGGATAGAATGTTACCTAGTACGTAACACTTCAGCAGCGGAAACAATAGAAAAACTGTATGATTGCTTTTCTAGGAACGGTTTACCAGTATTATTATGTTCTGATAACTTTAGTTCATTTTTAAGTGAGAAAATGCAAACATTTTTAAAAGTAAATGGTATAAAACACATAACCAGAAGCCCATATAACCCTCAGAGTAATGGAGCAGCAGAAGTTATGGTTAAAAATTTTAAACGTGGTCTGAAAAATGCGTTAGAAGATCCAAGGAACAGAAATTCAAGTTTAAATATCATAATTTCAAAAATACTTTTTTCATACAGGACAACTCCACATACTCTAACAAAAAAATCCCCAGATGAATTAATGTTTGGAAGGAAACTACGAACAAAATTAACGCAACTACGGGAGACTGACACATTTATAGATGAAAAGAAAGAAAGTCATGAAAATATTCAGCAGAAATTAAGAAAAGGAAAAATCAAGAAGTTCAATTTTAAAGATCTAGTCATGATAAAAGATTACAGAAACCCAAACAAAGTAGTATGGACACCTGTAGTTATAGAAAAGAAAATTGGAAGCGTAACTTACATCTGCAGAACATCCGAAGGTTTCTCCTGGAAACGTCAGCAAAACCAGATAGTAGGCAGGCTAGAAAGGGGGAAGGACATTGGATTGCAAGGGAGGGGTGTGAGTATACAAAAACCAAACTATTTTTCAAACCAAACTAATAAAATTCCTAGTAACCTGTACAGTGTACACGCTACTCCTGTATCTTATTTAGGTTTAAAAAATATTGTGTATAAAATAAACAACGGATTTTATTAATTTAGCATCTAGCCACTTTCAGCAAAATCCCATCCGATCGGCTTCACGAGATAATGGTAAATCTTCTTTGATGATGGCCATGTTAAGAACCAATTGTTCGCGGAGAACAAAATCGCCTTATTCTTATAATATTTTATATGCAGATTCCAAATATGTTGAGGAATTTGCTCTAGTTATTACCACTTCGGAGAAAACATTATTACAAAAATCCCGAAAACCCCCTTACATGCGATTTAGGTTATCTTTGGACATTTGTAAAAGTAATACGGTACATAACGGCACCTTCATTGTGGGCTTAAATAAAACACTAAATGTTATATTTTTAAAACATATTAGCAAATATATCAAAATATTCATCCTTTACTGTTTTTGGGAAGTTTTAAATTCAGCAGAAAACGTAAATAAAAAGTTTAATTTTTACTTTGTTGTTTAGTGCTGTTTAAGGTAGATGTAGAGAGGACTAAGTGCTGTATGTCAGACATAGATAAGATAAGATGTCAGATTTGATTGATGTGCCAAATAGTAAAATCAGTAAAATGTTACTTTAGTATCAAAAAAATAGTTATATTGGATTGTTTATCTCCATATTCAAAATTAAAATGTGACCGAAAACATGTCACGAAGAAAACAGAAAAAAAGTATGTTTGGTATGTGCAAAAAAGATAAATTTTGGAAAAAAAGCAGTTAACACTTTTTATGCAACTGAAAAACTGCAATTATTGGCAAAAAAATATGTAAATAAAGATATTAATTTAAATGATAACAGATTTCCTGTATCAGTTTGCATTTCTTGTCGCCTATTCCTTAACAAAAAAAAAGGCGAACAGTTAAAGAAATTGCTTACCCATTTTTTTTTGGAATTGGTAAAGAAAAAAAACATAAAACTTAAAAAAAAATTTGAATGCTTTATCTGTGAAACTGCCAGTTCTAAAGTACACAAGAAATTAGGATTACAGGACAAAGAATCAAAAGCAGTTAAATGCTGCCAATTATGCTATGCGGAAATTGGCAGAGGAAAAAGACATTCTTGTGCTGTTAGTAAGGCTCCTGAAAACATGACAACTAAAATTGAAACACTTTCACAAAAAAAAGAACAACTTATTACTTTCTTGTTAAAAGATGAAAAACAAAATTCAGAGTTACATTTATCAACAAAAGGCAAAAATTAAGAGTTAAAATAAACCCTACACAAGAGAAAGAGGTATTATTTCCGGAAGAAAAGCTTAAAGCATATCAAGTTGCATCTGCGTTAACATCTAATATATTTAAATAAAATAATAAAAAGATATTCTTTGTTTTTTTTTTTGTAATTAAAATAATTGAATAAAAAATTGCAATAAATACAAAAATAATATTTTCCTTTTTAATACTTAATTACATATTCTTTTTTTTAAGTAAATTTAAAGTATATAAGTATTTAACTATGAAATCGCGAAAAAATCGTACTTTGGGGTATATATTTGCAAGGGTTCTAGAATCTCTCTCAGTCGTGTATTTTTAATATTAAAATATTAAAAATGCCTTAGGATACTTATAAGAGTAGGTATACCCACTATATTGCTATATATAGTGCTATAGTACCTACCTACTAGGTACTATATTGTGAGTGATGACTTTTTTACTTTGTCCCTGTTAAAATTTGAGACATTTATCAAATCTGACATACAACACTAAACAACAAAGTAAAAATTAAAGTTTTTATTTACGTTTTCTGCTGAATTTAAAACTTCCCAAAAACTGTAAAGGAGGAATATTTTAATATATTTGCTAATATGTTTTAAAAATATAACATTTAGTGTTTTATTTAAGCCCACAATGAAGGTCCTGTTATGTACCGTTGTAGTGAAGTGGTTTTTTTACTATTAAATATTTTTCTACTAATGTAGTGATGTCGAATTCTATCACTAATTTTGTGATGTGGTATATAATTCGGTTATAGCCGAGCAGTTAATTATAACTTTTATGATAACTTACTCAGTTAGGTTGGCCATACAATCTTCTGTCATATTTAAAGTATACTCGAGCGGAGAATATACTTAACCACTTATCACTTTATTCGGGAGCGGGTATTCTAGGAGACGGCGCTTTGGAAACAGATAAAACGATTTCTTTTTAACTTAAGAATAATATATTAAATAAATGTGAATAAATTCTTCAAGAACAGATCAATTCTTTCTTCTAAGTCCTACTTCTATGCAAAGCCCTTAAATTCTAATTTCCATTATATATTAGTTCTCCATTAAATATTTCTAAATTAAAACATTCTATGTTTGAAATCCCAACCATTCGCAATCATTTTCAAATCCCAAATTATTGTCCACATTTTTCTTAGTGTAAATATTAGAACTGGTTCGTATAAGTCATTCAAATTATTTTACAAAATACTTTTCAAAGTTAATTAATATTCGTCAAAATTTCTATCAGTGTTCATGCTAACAATATTTATAAGTGTCCAATTATTTTCATGTCGGATAATACAAGTCTCAAAATTTTTCTAAGTTTAAAAACTATTTTTTAATTCGAAAATAATTCTCAAAAATTATTTCTCACAGAAACTACATTTTCACTTTTGACACTACTGGATACTTTTTAACTAACAAGACAAAAAACTATTCAAGAATGATCACCTCCAAAATTTGGAGCTCTATTTATTCTCTTCATAAACCCATAAATTAAAATGAGGCATATTTAGGTCACACGCGCTAATGTTTCTGGGTGTGGTCCAGGCAAGAATATCTAAATGCCCCACTACCAAAGTTCAACGATTTTTACTTAGAGGGGTCCGAACAAAACCCGAAAATATCCGACGTTACTCATGCTTACTTTTAAGAATTAGATCTTATAGGCTATGTATATTAAAATAAAATTTTAAAATTATACGGATCATAACATAGCTCTCCCCCTAATTTTTGAAAAATGATAAGCATTTTTCAAAAAGAAAATGTGCAACATTTCCTGTTCGGTTCTTGCTTAAGTTGGAATTCCAAAACACATTACAAACACCAAAAACCTATATCTAAATCATAAGAACAACTAAAACATTACTTTTAAGAACAACAAGTTATATTTTCCTTATACATTTTATAGTTAATAATTTACATTATTACTTACATAAACTTTACAATAGGCATCTCTATTTTATTCATTATACCATAAACTTCAATAAAAAAAAATCTTTACTACGTATTGACAAACTTGCTAAGTTATATAGTTAATAATATGCAATATTATACAACTTTAATAACTGCAACTTCGTACACTTAAAAAAAAAGTTATACCATTAATGAATAACCCCTTACATATTTCAACAAAAATAAAGTTCAATATTCATATAGCCACTTATTGGACTAGGTATTTATAATCATTCGTTACTTACTATATTCGAAATATCCCTCGTATTGATACAACTTCTACTACTTTTCCGAGAATCTCTAACTCATTTTAAAAATAAATTCATCTATTTCAAAAAAATATACTATAGTATTCGCAAAATTTATTGCGACCAACCCCACTCACTATTTGTCGACTATTTATCGGTGCCTATTTCATACTTCATAAAATACTACCCATTTTTTTTTAGTTTTGACACAAAAATTCATTCCTCCACTTGGGTAACATCACGGCTCCTGTCACCAGGTTCCATGGCAATTTTCTTTGGTAACTGCAAATTATTGCGAATTAACCAAGACTGTTTGGTTCTGTGTTAAAAACACTACCTAACCCCCTGATTTAAAGTTTGAGTCTCTACTTAATTGTAATACTTTTTGTCAAATTTCTTACTATTTCCAATTTTAATAATCGTACTATCGTAATACTATTTGCGAAATTTTGCGCACATTTTCGTAAATTTCTTACAAATTTTTCAAAAACCCAAAACTCCAAATCTGCACCATTTTATAACTTCCACTTTTGCTTAAGTAGCAAATTTAAAAACATAAAGGACTATGTCCTTCTTCAAACTTTTCATGTAACAACTAAGTGTTACTTATTATAACACCAATTTCTCGGACCTTTAATATAATACGTCAATATATTATACTCCCAACTCGATATTTAACTTTACGTAACGTATCCCTCTAATATCCTAACTTTCTACGTAAATTCCAAGATAAATCCAAATAAAAATAAGCCTTCATTGCAATGAATCGCAGGCGTTCTCAAGTTATCATATAAATGCTTTGATACAGAATAAATTTATTTGGTTTACTTTAAACTACGTTAAGCTGTTTGACGATATATTACGCCTTTTTTTTTACCAACTGGTTAATTATTTTTTACATAACATAACCCTCATAACCCACATATATTCCAAACTTTTACGTAAATTATAATAAAAAATCATCCTACATTGTAGGCGTTCTTAAGTTATTGTAATAACTTTTATGAGACCTTTCCGATATTTTATTTTATTTACACTCTATATTACTATAGGCAGAAAGACTACGTTAGCCTTCTGAAAGTAAAAGCTTAATAAATATATTTATTATTAGTTACATATATGCGATATACGCACACCTTTTATATGATATTTCGAATTCACCAAAAATACTAAAAAACAAAAACATAACTCATTATTGAACTTCATTTTGTTTATACATATGTTTTACCCAATATACCAAAAATTGTATCTTTCATTAAAAAACATTACTAGTATTTTAATATACCCAACCAAAATAAATTTAATAATATATAACTTGCTGCCTTAATTTATGTTTGAACTGGACCTTTAAAATCTTTAATAACCTTTAACCTTAGTTTTTTTTTTACAAAAAAAAAAAAAACTGTTACATACATTTTTAAATCAATGCAACTTTTTAACCTTTCTACACAGAAAACTATTTTTGTTATAATTTTCATAAAAAAAAAATAAACTAGCTTTCCCTATTTTTACAAACATTTAAATGGGAAAGCAAAATATGTGACAATCTGTGACAATATGTGACTATCTATCTCTTTGTGCAATAAATATCTTGCCTAAACAAAATAAAGTTATATAAACCAACGATAACACTGTAAATTCCATAAAAAATAAAATAATTAAATACACGGAGAAAAATATAGTTACGTTCAGTTTGGCCAGTACTGAACAAACGGTATTTTTCCATAAAACTGCAGGTTTTCTCAGACTATACTAAACAAATTCGCTTTGACTTAAAATTATTTTTAAAAAATTTATAAACTGCAATTAAAAAAAAAATAAAATATTATTTCGAAAGAAAAAAAAATCTGAGAAGATAACAAAAAATACTCATTACGTTTGGGGTAGCTAATCCCAGACGAATAAATACTTTTTTTTTTATAAACTGATTATTAACATCTCCAATAAGATAGATAAAATTGTTTTATAAATATACTAAGATAAAAAAACGAAGTCACAAAATAAACCATTAAATTTTCAAATCGTAAACACTATTAATTTTTATTACATAAACACTTTTAAAGACCCAGCGTGCACCTGTGGGTGAAGAGAGACTTACGTATTTCCTATACACTGAAAGCAACATTACAAAATTATAATAAAGTGGTTCTTAAAATATTTTTTTATAATAAAAAAAAATCAGAAATCAACTAAACATTTTTCAAGATATTTAAACTACATCCAAGTAGGCATTCCTTACATATAAAACCTCGATATTTTTTTGGTAATTTTTAAACATTTTGTTTAAATTTTCACACTGAATTACAATAAAAAAAAAATTAATATTTCTGTTTCCATTAAAATAACAATCAAATTCCAGTTAAAAAAAAATTAATAAATGATAACCGTTAAAAAAAATCATATGTAGGTACACTTTAAAAAATATTTCTATAAAATAAAATTCAAAATTTAGTTTTCAAGAAAAATTTAATCAAATATAACCCTTAGAATAAAAGATAAAAAATTATACTGTAGATATACGTTAATAATAAAAAATCAAATTTAAATTTCCCAACAAAAAAAAATAATAAAATAAAAAAAAAATATTTCTTTTTTTTTTAATATTACTTAAAAAAAATTCTGTACTATTTAATGAAAGAAAAAAAAATCATACTATAAGTTCCAAAAAGTAAAAAAAAAATCTGAGAATAATTATAATTATTGTACGCTTTAATAAAAATATCATTTTTAAAAAAAAAATTAATAAAATACAAACCTAAAAAAAAATTAATTACTTTTTTTTTTTAAATAATCAAAAAAAAAAAAATATCGAAAAAATAAAAATATCCTGAAAAATTATTCCATAAAATAAAATAAGGTACGCGCTAATGAATAAAACTAAATATATATTTTCTTTCCGTCCAGTTCAAATTAAAGTTATCAAATACTCTAAACCTAACCTGACAAAGAAAAAATACTATTGAAAAAAATATTTCCCAAGTATCAAATCGTATTTTTATACTTTATTTTAAAGACAAATAATTCTACCATTGTAATATAATTAAAAGTAAAAAGCCAAAAACTCAACAAAAAACACTCATAATTTCCAAAAAAATTAAATACGATTTCATACTTTACAAATCTACAACGAATAACTCGAGAAAAAACATACCAACATTTTTGAAAAACAAACAAAAATACAATCTTCCCTTCAACTGACATTTTTCTATAGCCCATAAAATTCTGCAATTTTTTGCAAAACATCACTCTTCTTCCATCTTCATGCGGCCAATTTTTGATGTTGATCGTCTTTTCCAAAAATCTGCTGCCTTTTCCGACATTACTTAAGTTTCTGAAGTTACTGTTTCCCTTAGCATATTTTTGATTTTAAGCAAAAATAATCCAATTTCACATCAAAACCGATTTTTAAAATTAATTCGTTTTTCATAAAAAAAAATCATTTATCTTACAGACTCTTTTGTCTAAATTTCGTTTCTTTTCGATTTTTTTTTAATTACTTCTGCACAAAAATTTCTGCTTTAAAATCGATTTTGAAGTCCCGTATCACATGAGCACCAATGTAGTGAAGTGGTTTTTTTACTATTAAATATTTTTCTACTAATGTAGTGATGTCGAATTCTATCACTAATTTTGTGATGTGGTATATAATTCGGTTATAGCCGAGCAGTTAATTATAACTTTTATGATAACTTACTCAGTTAGGTTGGCCATACAATCTTCTGTCATATTTAAAGTATACTCGAGCGGAGAATATACTTAACCACTTATCACTTTATTCGGGAGCGGGTATTCTAGGAGACGGCGCTTTGGAAACAGATAAAACGATTTCTTTTTAACTTAAGAATAATATATTAAATAAATGTGAATAAATTCTTCAAGAACATAAAAGATCAATTCTTTCTTCTAAGTCCTACTTCTATGCAAAGCCCTTAAATTCTAATTTCCATTATATATTAGTTCTCCATTAAATATTTCTAAATTAAAACATTCTATGTTTGAAATCCCAACCATTCGCAATCATTTTCAAATCCCAAATTATTGTCCATATTTTTCTTAGTGTAAATATTAGAACTGGTTAGTATAAGTCATTCAAATTATTTTACAAAATACTTTCCAAAGTTAATTAATATTCGTCAAAATTTCTATCAGTGTTCATGCTAACAATATTTATAAGTGTCCAATTATTTTCATGTCGGATAATACAAGTCTCAAAATTTTTCTAAGTTTAAAAACTATTTTTTAATTCGAAAATAATTCTCAAAAATTATTTCTCACAGAAACTACATTTTCACTTTTGACACTACTGGATACTTTTTAACTAACAAGACAAAAAACTATTCAAGAATGATCACCTCCAAAATTTGGAGCTCTATTTATTCTCTTCATAAACCCATAAATTAAAATGAGGCATATTTAGGTCACACGCGCTAATGTTTCTGGGTGTGGTCCAGGCAAGAATATCTAAATGCCCCACTACCAATGTTCAACGATTTTTACTTAGAGGGGTCCGAACAAAACCCGAAAATATCCGACGTTACTCATGCTTACTTTTAAGAATTAGATCTTATAGGCTATGTATATTAAAATAAAATTTTAAAATTATACGGATCATAACACCGTATTACTTTTACAAATGTCCAAAGATAACCTAAATCGCATGTAAGGGGTTTTTCGGGATTTTTGTAATAATGTTTTCTCCGAAGTGGTAATAACTAGAGCAAATTCCTCAACATATTTGGAATCTGCATAATAATAATAATAATAATAATAATAATAATAATAATAATAATAATACTTCTTTATTTCAGAAAAACATTTCTCATAACACAGTTAAAAGAAACATTGGATGAAATTTGTCATAAACAAAATATACAATGACAATGTCAACGATAAATAAATAAATAAATATACAAAGATATTAAAATAAATGAAAAGGTGATAGCTCAACCTACTAACAGAAATTTTGAATGAGTTTTAAAGGCTCAAAAAGAGTAAAACTCTTCCAGTGAGTAGGGCTCAATATTACAAATATATTCAAACAGCTTCTTTTTAAAACATTTTTTTCCAGCATCTACTTTTAAACAAGTGGGTATTTTATTGTATAATTTAATTGAAGAATAGTAGAGACCTTTTTCTGTAATTGCTAAGCGATGTTTTGGAATGTTATAATCCAGAATTCTGTTTGATTTGGGTTTTAGACCTTCATATAGTTTTTTATTTTTTAATAAAAATAAAATACATTCATAAACATAGAGACCAATAACAGTAAGTATATGATTTGTTTTAAATAAATTTCTACATGAGTCCCTGTAGTTCAGTTTGAGCATTGTACGTAAATCTCTTTTTTGAGCCTTTAAAACACACTCAACCTCAAAGCATTTACCCCAAAAGAGAAGACCATACCTCATAATGCTTTGAAAATTTGAATGGTACACTACCTTTAATGTTGCAAAGTCCACATAACTCCTTAGAAAAAGGAGAGAATAGGACACTCTATTAAGTCTAGTCAATAAATGACCTACATGCGACCCCCAGCACAGTGTCTCGTCCACTTGGATTCCTAAAAATTTTACACTTTGTACCAGATCTCTCTCAGTATTGTTTATGTTAATGTGTTTATTTTCATTGGGTTGTTCTTTTAACCTAAACATCATAAAATTTGTTTTTTGTTCATTTAAAATTAACTTGTTACTTTCCAACCAACTTTTTACCAACTCAAATAATACCTCAGTTTCAAGTATAATATTTTCAGCATCCGACTTTATTAAAAAGTTAGAATCGTCTGCAAAACTGACAAGGGTTTGATTGCTGCTCTGTAGGGTCCCATAGAGGTCATTCACAAAGATGATAAAGAGCAGTGGCCCCAATATACTGCCCTGGGGAACTCCAACCCCCACCCCTTTCCTATCTAACAGATATTTAATTAAGTTCTCAAATATTTGCACTTGTTGTGAGCGATTTGTGAGGTAGGATCTAAGCCACCGCAGTGCAGGACCTCTAATTCCATACCTATGCAATTTATCAAATAGAATATCATGATTAAGGCAATCAAATGCCTTGCTCAGGTCTAAAAAAATAGCTATAATAATTTGGTGATTTTCAAAACCATCTATAATACTTTGTAGGAAGTAAGGCACTGCGGTTTCTATAGATCTACCTCTAAGGTAACCATGTTGTGTATTTGAGAACAAGTTAAATTTATTGAAAAAGTTTATAATTCTTTTGCTCATTGCCATCTCAAACAGTTTGGAAAAAGATGGCAACAGGCTAATAGGACGGTAGTTAGATATCAGGGCTGGGTCCCCTTTCTTGTATATTGGGGTCACAATAGCTGCTTTAAGGTCATCTGGAAACTCACCCTGTTCTAAGGAGCTATTTATTAAGAATGTTATAGGTTCACAAAATTCTTGTTTACAAAATTTTAAAATATTTGAAGGTATTTCATCTATGCCCGAACTGGACTTATTTTTGAGTTCAGAAAATAAATTCAGACATTCGGTCATAGTGACAGGTTCTATGAACATAGACTTCTCATTATATGGAACCTTACACTCAAAGAAAGTATCTTTAAGGTTTATTAAAAGTTCGTTTACAGAATTTAGTGTAAAATCATTAAACTGACATGCTACCCTTTCCGGATTTCCACTTGCCAGACTGCTGTAGGTTGAGCTCTCACCCTTTCTTATAGACTTAACAATATTCCATAGTGTTTTGGATTTATTTTCCGACATACACAATTTTCTGGCATAGAGCATTTTACTAGCATTTATTAAGGCTAACTTATAATCTTTTTTCATTTTACAATATATTTCATTGTAACTAGAGTAATAATTTCTTAAAACATGATAAATATCAACCTGATGTTTATAATATGCTACTTCAGGAACATTATAATTGGTTTTTTTATGTTTAATTTTAATTAGTTTTTTTGGAAAGCAATGGTTAAAGATTGGAACAACAACATTCATAAACTTTTTCCACTCTTCATTAATATTTGTATTTTTACAATTATAAAGATCTTGCCAATCTTGCTCTGCCAGCATACCTCTAAAATTTAATTTATTTATTTGTAACGTGTTAATTTCATTTTATAATATTTATAGTTTCTAGAAATTTTGGCGAAGGTGCCTTTAAAAATTGGGTAAATAGGTAACTTTAATAACGGCTATACTTTGGCTATTTTGAGTTTATTTAATTAAAATTACATACCTGAGATATGGAAATATAGTAAATTAGTATATTATATTGGTATTTTAGCTTAATACTCCGTTAAAAACAGGAAATCTTCAATATTCTTGAATTGGAGAAATAAACCATAGTTCGGCCCTGAAAATAATAATAATAATTAGTAAGAGTTCAATATTAAAAGAATAGGGTAATTAATTAGGTAAATTAAGTTGTACTCACCTGATATAAGTAATTTAAGATCTAGTTGTAGTTTCGTAGGATTAAGCATACGTTTTAGGTTATCAGAATAGGTCAGACATCATAGCTTCTTAGGATTGTTCTAGGTATTTCGTTGAGTTGGTAAATTATTATTGCACACATATTCACTAATTGTCACCAGTTTTGGGCAGCAGATCTACGTATATTTATTTAATTCAACCATAGTTGTTGTTTTCTGTCGAATATCGTCAGTTGTCAAAATCATCTCACTGGATATAATTCTCATTGGCTAAGATAGGTCGAATTGCTATACGGCATGTGCTTCGTATAAGCTGGGCATGCGCACGAAGGCGTTGAATCCACCTTGGTGTTTCAGCTAGTTTTTATTAAGGGTTTTAGGAGGCTTAGATGGAAAAGGAGGTTCTGCGCAATTGTTTTACCGCCAGAGTTAGGAGGGTGAGGTCCAAACTGCCATTTTGCCGGTTCAGTAAATTGCCAGATCTCATTGAGTCAAGTTGTGTCGCTTGTCTGCGGATTTTGAATTCCGCTCAGCTTGTAGCTGGATTAAATACGATACTTCTTTAATATTCTTTAAAACACATTAGTTAGTTTTGTGATGAAATTATAGTAGTTGTGTAAGCAGATCGGATTTTCCGGAGAATAACTCAATTGGTGAGTAGGTTTTTTTTGCTGTACCTTGTGGCTGTTCTGACGCCATCTTTTGTCCTTAGAATCGCATCCTGAGATATCTAGGCCAGTCACTACAGAGCCGACATAACACCATTTGGTCCTTGCCCACGTACGCTGCTCCAGGGCGGATTGCCGCTATTGTGCCGCCCGACGCCATTGCATCGATCAAATCGTAAGTGCTAACGCTTTCCCTCTAGGCCATATCGTAATTCGCCACTATTTACAGGGCTTTACGCTAGTCCACTCTACTTGGTGTGAATCTAGGCAACCAATAGATCGATTTCTCAGTCGATACCTCCAGGTCTACGAGACACGAGATTTGGTAACCTTACTCCAGGGTTGGTTCACGCCCATCCGAACCACCCGCATCCGTACTGCAGGGGTTCAAGTCCATCCGAACCAGCATCAGTGCGATAAGTTTTATGTTATGTGCCGTCCTATTGTCTTTTGCCAACCAACAGCCAATCAATAATTTATAGTTTACCGTCGGTGCTTCTTTAATTAATTAATATCTTACATTTGTCGTTACGTAAGCCTTCAGCTTGTATATTATATATATAACTCTTGTACGCCTTACGTGATCACGCTAGGTTCCCACAATATATTATTTATGCCTATTTAGGAACACTATCTTTGAACTATTAATACTTAATTAAGTATATGTATTATAACTGAAAACGTATTTACAATATATATTTCTATGTTACATTTAATTCTGGTTTCGTAATTTCGCTAGTTTTAATCACTTTCAGGTCAACGAGGGCTGGTACAGTTAAAATTACGTGGCGCCTAGGTATTTGGAAATATATTTATTGGTCTATGAGACCCACCCCGTCTTCACTGAGTGTAGGGGCACTGTACCAGAGTCCTCTAGTAGAAATTGAGCCACGTAGACAGTAACGACCCTAGTTAAGGGATTTTTTTACGTTACAATTTGGCGCTTGATGTTTGGGGGTAGTTTAATTTTTTTTGATTTAGGGGTTAATAAATTGGGTTTTAAATAACCGTATAATTTAATATATTTTTTATAGGTTGGCATTTATATTGGCTTAAATTAATTTAAAATTAAAATTAATTTAGATTTTAAATTTTAAAGCAGTGTTGGTTGGCCTAATTTTGTTTGAGGATATCAGTAAACATGTCTTGGTAAAAAAAAAACATTTGAACTAATGGTTCATTTATTTATTGTTGGTTTTGAATTTGTAGAGTTGTGGTTAGGCTATTTATTAATTTAATTATTTATTTACATGTTGGTTCATGTTATATATTTTTTTTCAACAAAAAAAAATTATTTATTTATTTAGGTGGCTTATAGTCGTTGAAATTATTTAGTTAAAAGAATGTTAGATTTTATTAATTATTAAGGTGGTACAACAATTTTTTTCGATATAAAAAAAAACGCTAAATTTTGGATACTTTTTTCTTTAATTTTTAGTATAAATGGACAATATTTTTTTAATTTAGGTAGTCTGAGTGAAAAATTATTTGTACATTTTGGTTTTAAATATTATGAAGTGGTATATTTTAATTTAACCTAAATTAATAATATACTCACTTTATTAAATATTCGTCGTTAATAATAGTTTTCCCTACAGATACTACAATGTTTAGAAATAGGAAATGAGTTCTTATTAACGTTTTTTGTGGGCTTTATCACTGGATTAGGAAATTGCCTATATATTAAATAATAATTTATTACACTACGGTACTTACAAAAAAAATATTGTCGCATTATTTTGTTTTTTGGTTAAACAAAAAAAAACTTGTTAGCAATAAATCGATCCATTTTTTTTTCATATTTTGTTCGGGTTCATTACAGTGCAATTAAATTAATTTTTCGGAAAAATAGAAAGGTATCCACAGTTTATAAAAAAAAATAATAGATTATAGGTAAATATACAGGGTGGTCCCCTGCACTTGGGTTAAAATTATTTTATATTTTAGGAGTTGGTCCAAAAAATTTAAAATCTTCGGATAATAGAAAAATTATAGTAAATATATACAGGGTGGTTCGTGCGGTGTAGCATTTTAATAAATTAGGTATAGTTAGGCATTATAGTTACAGACTTAGTTATTTGGCGCTTGGGTTAGGTGGTTTTCGATTTTTTTTTTCAAAATATACAGGGGGTTAAGAAAATACTTGGAAGTTGAAACAAAAATATAGGAGTGCGATTTTTTTTATTAATTTAGTTTATTTTAGATTTAAACCTAGCTTTATTTCGAACCTTTATATATACAGGGTGAAAAAAAAATACCTACCCAACCAAAGACTTATAACTGGGTTTATTCTATTTAATTCAGATACCTAATTTTGGAATAATATACAAGGTGTGCTGGTAAAATAAACAAATAAACAAAAAAAAAAAAACTAGAGTGTGTCTTGATATTGTTTTGATTTTTAATTGTTTATATTAATAAAAATATAGTTGTGGTTGACCCATGAAATATTGTTTTGAATTTATACGGAAGTTACCAAAGTTGAACTTAGTCGCAAATATTTTATTTTTATTTTTTTCCAAATTTTACATAGCCGTTCGTTTAGTAAAAAGTGATAGTGCAGTTGTTACCTAGTACTCTTCTGTTGTGATACACATACATTTAGGGTTATTTTAGTTAATACTAGTAGTGTTTATAGTTAGTACAATTTTAGTTTACTACATACAGAGTGATTCAAGTTAGTGGGTATACATACAGGGGGATTTAAGTTAAGGTGTTCAAATACAAATTAGTAGTGTAAGTTTGGCCATTTCTGAGGTTTAGTAAATTAATATGGCGGTATCAAGGAAAATGGAACTTGTGAGGTTAACTCAAGCTCATTTAAATTATGAGGTTAAAATAAGAGGTATTGCTATGGGAACAGTAGAGGAGATGAGGAAAACCTTAGGTGTGGCAATAAAAATGGAAAATAAAGGACACTCCATTGAATACCCAGAGCATCCCTTCTTATTTGGAGAAGATTTAAAGGAAGTTCAAGCCAGCATAGAAGAAATAAAACCTAAAATCTCAAGCTTTAAAGGAACTGTTAAATCAAACGAATACAAGACTTTAGAAACCCGTTTAAATCATATACTAGGAAGAGTCGAAAGAATGGTAGCAGTTTCGGCGGACGAAAAAATAAAAAGATCGGAACTTTTTGCAACAATATTAGGACTCATATCAGACACAGAAGAAAAAATTGAAGCAGCACCAGCACCCATGGTACAAATAGCACAACAACCAGGTACATCGACACAACCACCATTAGAAATAACAATTTTGGACAGTAGTTTAGAAGAACATTTGGAGGAACAAGACGAAAATGCACCAATTGGTAATAGTACATTTATAGCGCCATCTATAAAATCGGTACCAGTGGTACAATGGAATTTTAAATTTTCTGGGGATAAAAAGGATATGTCTATTAACGCGTTTTTGGAAAGAGTAGAAGAGTTAAGAGTAGCGAGGAATGTTTCGAAGGACCAACTTTATTTATCAGCATTGGATTTATTCAAGGACAAAGCATTAACATGGTTCAGAGCTAATAGAGAGGAAGCTGGTAATTGGGAAGGATTAGTAAAACTGTTAAGAGAAGAATTTCAACCAGCTAATTACAATGAAAAGCTCCTAGAAGAAATAAAAGCAAGAACACAGGGACCAGATGAAACAATGGGTATCTATATTGCATCAATGCAAGGTCTATTCAAACGTTTAACATGTAAAGTTAGTGAAGAAGCTAAAATTAAAATCCTTTTAAGAAACATTACTCCCTTTTACCAAACTCAAATATGTTTAACACAAGTCACATCTATTGCACATTTATTAAAGTTAGGGAGACAACTTGAAGAAAGGCGAGAGTCTGTTGTCAACTTTGCACCGCCATCCAGAAGACACCGAACCTTAGAACCAGACTTAGCATATATTTGGGAAGAACCACCAGTTAGAGAAGAAGTAAATGCAATTGGTTATCAAAGAAACGACGCAAAATGCTTCAATTGCTCAATGCCAGGCCACAGGGCAGCAAATTGCAGGAAACCAAGAACACTGAAGTGTTACATTTGCGGCAAACAAGGTTTTACGAAAATGAATTGTCCACATTGCAACCAGGGAAACTTCAACGCGCGTTTTTAGGTGGCCGGAAGCAACGCATTAGTAATAACTCGGCCAGAAGATTAGAATTATTACAAATAAATGAAGAATATCAGTATAACAAAAATAAACCGGTATTGGATTTTATACTGGATCATGCAAAAGATGATGAACGACCATATCTTAAAGTAAAAATTATGGGAATAGAGGTTCTTGGATTATTGGACAGCGGCGCTTCACGCACAGTTATTGGAGGAAAGGGCCTCGAACTCTTAAAATATTTAGGAATAAAAATGGATAAATCACAACACAATATTTCGGTAGCTAATGGACAAAAATGTACAACAAAAGGTGTATGTCAGATACCAATGTGCCTTAGAGGTAAAGTTAAAATAGTAAGTGTATGGGTAATACCTGAGGTACCACATAAATTAATATTAGGTGCAGATTTTTTCAAAATTATGGGGGTTGTTCCAGATTTAAGGAATAATGAATGGTCATTTTCAAAAGAAGAATTGTGTAATTTAGAAGAAGTTTCAGATTTGTTAACAGAAGATCAAAAACAATATTTAGATAAATTAGTAGAAGAAAATTTTAACCGTATGGGATCAAAACTGGGATGTACATCAAAAGCAAGTCATGTTATTAAAACGAATTCACCACCAATCAAGCAACGTTATTATAGGGTTTCACCAATCATGCAAAAATATATTGATGAAGAATTAAAAAGAATGCAAGAAGAAGACATCATAGAAAAATCAAATAGTAGTTGGGCTTCACCCGTGGTAATGGTTAAAAAACGTGATGGAACCTACCGATTTTGCGTAGACTATCGGAAGTTAAATAATGTTACTGAAAAAGATGGTTATCCTTCACAACTTATTAGTCACAACTTGGATAAACTAGGAAAAGCCAAACACCTATCAACTTTGGACATTAAGTCAGCTTATCATCAAGTTCCAGTACATCCAGATTCTCGAAAATACACAGCTTTTGTAGTACCCAACCGAGGATTATGGCAGTTCAAACGAATGCCGTTTGGGCTCACTAATAGCCCAGCAACTTGGCAACGTCTTATAGACACAGTACTAGGCGACGATTTAGAATGGGCAGTGTCGGTGTACTTGGATGATATAATAATAGCAACAGAAACATTTGAAGAACATATACAAGTACTCGAAGAAGTATTTCGCAGACTAAGGGAAGCCAATCTTACATTGAACATGGAAAAATGTAAATTCTGCAGACAACAACTAAACTACCTTGGATATACAGTAGATAGATACGGTCTTCATGTAGATACAGAAAAAGTAAAAGCGATTTTAGAGATACCAACACCTAAAAATGCAAAACAAGTACGCAGAATTATTGGAGCCGCTTCATGGTATAGAAGATTCATACCAAACTTTTCACACATCGTAGCACCAATGACAGCATTAATTTCAAAGACAAAAAAGTTTGAGTGGTCACCACAATGTGAAAATGCGTTAAGGGAAATAAAAGAAAAACTTATTTCGGCACCCGTCCTAACTTGCCCAGACTTTTCACGCTCTTTCACAGTCCAAACCGATGCATCTGGATATGCCTTAGGGGCAGTATTAACACAACAACATGAGGATGGCGAGAAAGTAGTTTGGTTCTTAAGCAGAAGCCTCACGAAACAAGAAAGACTTTACACCACAACAGAACGAGAATGCTTGGCTGTATTATATGCAATAGAGACCTTAAGACCATACCTAGAAGGGCTAGAATCTTTCACAGTAATCACAGATCACCATTCTTTAGTCTGGTTACATAACCTCAAAGATATAAGAGGAAGATTAGCGAGATGGGCACTACGCCTTCAGCAATACAATTTTAAGATAGTGCACCGCAAAGGAAAAGACCATGCTGTACCAGATTTACTTTCAAGATCAGTGCCAACAGATGACCCAAAGGATATGTTAGACACTATAAAGGTAGAAGATATAAAAGATAAATGGTATAAAAATTTAGTTGAAGAAGTCACCAAAAACCCGGAAAAATATTCAAATTGGCGAATATCACAAGGAAAATTATATAAGTATATAAAATCATCATTTAAATTGGACAATGACCATGAAAACTGGAAGGAAGCGGTACAAAAAGAAAATAGACACAACATTATTAAGAAAAACCATGACGATCCCACCGCAGGACATCCAGGAATAAATAAGACCTATCATAGAATAGCACAAAAATATACGTGGCCGAAAATGAGAATGGACATAACAAAATATATCAGAAGATGTGAAGAATGTCTAAAACACAAACCAGAGCAGAAAAAACCGGCTGGACAATTTCTAACACAACATGCCGCAGTGAATAAACCATGGGAAGTTATTTCGACGGATCTAATTGGTCCATATCCGCGTTCTACCAGTGGTCTATGTTATGTATTAGTTGTAATGGATGTATTTACTAAGTTTCCATTATTGTTTCCGTTAAGAAAAGCTACAGCAGTAGAAGTCAGTAGGAAAATAGAAGAAAATATAATATTAGTGTATGGAGCTCCAAAAACAATTATTTGTGATAATGGTGTTCAGTATAAAAGTAAGGAGTTCAAGAAAATGACTGAAGAATATAAAATATCGTTGAAATTTAATGCTTATTATCATGCTCAAAGTAATCCCACAGAGAGATTAAACAAGACCTTAAAAACCATGATATCAATGTATGTTAAGGAAAACCAAAGGAAATGGCCAGACAATTTACCGAAAATTGCGTGCGCATTACGTACTTCACAGCATGAGAGTACAGGTTTCACACCTTTTTATTTGAACTTCGGTAGGGAAATAATTTTATCGGGTGATTCCCATGATGACTTGAAAGATGTCAAAGTGGAGAATCATGATCCGGTAAAAGTTGGAGAGAATTTGGGAAATATTTATAAAATTGTTAAGGAAAAATTAATGAAATCTAGTGACAAAAATAGAAAAATTTATGATTTGCGGAAACGCGCAGATAAATTTAGTTTAGGAGATTTAGTACTTAGGAGAAACTTTAGCCTATCAAATGCAGCAAATTATTATTGTAGTAAACTTGCACCCTTGTATGTTGGTCCATTTAAAATATCCAAAATATTATCTACTTGGACATACGAACTGGTAGATGAAAATAATGTTAAAAAAGGGGTTTTTCATGCAAAGGATTTAAAACCGTATCACAAACCAATCGAATGAAAATTTCTACGAAATCTTCTGGGGGGTAATGGGGGAATCTGTAACGTGTTAATTTCATTTTATAATATTTATAGTTTCTAGAAATTTTGGCGAAGGTGCCTTTAAAAATTGGGTAAATAGGTAACTTTAATAACGGCTATACTTTGGCTATTTTGAGTTTATTTAATTAAAATTACATACCTGAGATATGGAAATATAGTAAATTAGTATATTATATTGGTATTTTAGCTTAATACTCCGTTAAAAACAGGAAATCTTCAATATTCTTGAATTGGAGAAATAAACCATAGTTCGGCCCTGAAAATAATAATAATAATTAGTAAGAGTTTAATATTAAAAGAATAGGGTAATTAATTAGGTAAATTAAGTTGTACTCACCTGATATAAGTAATTTAAGATCTAGTTGTAGTTTCGTAGGATTAAGCATACGTTTTAGGTTATCAGAATAGGTCAGACATCATAGCTTCTTAGGATTGTTCTAGGTATTTCGTTGAGTTGGTAAATTATTATTGCACACATATTCACTAATTGTCACCAGTTTTGGGCAGCAGATCTACGTATATTTATTTAATTCAACCATAGTTGTTGTTTTCTGTCGAATATCGTCAGTTGTCAAAATCATCTCACTGGATATAATTCTCATTGGTTAAGATAGGTCGAATTGCTATACGGCATGTGCTTCGTATAAGCTGGGCATGCGCACGAAGGCGTTGAATCCACCTTGGTGTTTCAGCTAGTTTTTATTAAGGGTTTTAGGAGGCTTAGATGGAAAAGGAGGTTCTGCGCAATTGTTTTACCGCCAGAGTTAGGAGGGTGAGGTCCAAACTGCCATTTTGCCGGTTCAGTAAATTGCCAGATCTCATTGAGTCAAGTTGTGTCGCTTGTCTGCGGATTTTGAATTCCGCTCAGCTTGTAGCTGGATTAAATACGATACTTCTTTAATATTCTGTAAAACACATTAGTTAGTTTTGTGATGAAATTATAGTAGTTGTGTAAGCAGATCGGATTTTCCGGAGAATAACTCAATTGGTGAGTAGGTTTTTTTTGCTGTACCTTGTGGCTGTTCTGACGCCATCTTTTGTCCTTAGAATCGCATCCTGAGATATCTAGGCCAGTCACTACAGAGCCGACATAACACCATTTGGTCCTTGCCCACGTACGCTGCTCCAGGGCGGATTGCCGCTATTGTGCCGCCCGACGCCATTGCATCGATCAAATCGTAAGTGCTAACGCTTTCCCTCTAGGCCATATCGTAATTCGCCACTATTTACAGGGCTTTACGCTAGTCCACTCTACTTGGTGTGAATCTAGGCAACCAATAGATCGATTTCTCAGTCGATACCTCCAGGTCTACGAGACACGAGATTTGGTAACCTTACTCCAGGGTTGGTTCACGCCCATCCGAACCACCCGCATCCGTACTGCAGGGGTTCAAGTCCATCCGAACCAGCATCAGTGCGATAAGTTTTATGTTATGTGCCGTCCTATTGTCTTTTGCCAACCAACAGCCAATCAATAATTTATAGTTTACCGTCGGTGCTTCTTTAATTAATTAATATCTTACATTTGTCGTTACGTAAGCCTTCAGCTTGTATATTATATATATAACTCTTGTACGCCTTACGTGATCACGCTAGGTTCCCACAATATATTATTTATGCCTATTTAGGAACACTATCTTTGAACTATTAATACTTAATTAAGTATATGTATTATAACTGAAAACGTATTTACAATATATATTTCTATGTTACATTTAATTCTGGTTTCGTAATTTCGCTAGTTTTAATCACTTTCAGGTCAACGAGGGCTGGTACAGTTAAAATTACGTGGCGCCTAGGTATTTGGAAATATATTTATTGGTCTATGAGACCCACCCCGTCTTGACTGAGTGAAGGGGCACTGTACCAGAGTCCTCTAGTAGAAATTGAGCCACGTAGACAGTAACGACCCTAGTTAAGGGATTTTTTTACGTTACATATTTCACTAAAGTTGCGACAGATTTTAAAATTATTTATGTTTAATTTGGACTCAAAACTAATTTTTACCAACCTATGATCAGAAATATGGTTTTCCTTTACTTCAGATTGATAGCCAGTCATGTTTGTAAGAATATTATCGATAGATTTTTTTGAGTTAAACCCAGCACGTGTGTCAATACGAGTTATCTTGTTGTGACAGGGTTGTAATCCATATGAATTTATAACAGTTAAAAAATCAGTTTTTTCTTTAGTATTTGTAAGAAGATCTATGTTATAGTCACCGGCCACAAATATTTGGCAATTTTCCTGCACTAATTTATTTAAAAGTCTGTCAAAATTTTCTAAAAAAGTACTTACATTTTCTCCAGTATTTTTTAGGCTGCTCTTACCAGGGTTATATACAGATAAAACAATAAACTTTTTTCCATCGACAGTGATTTCTGCAGCTGCCACTTCTAACACACCACGTACTGACACATTCACCAAGTCACATCTTTGTTTATACTTCACACCCTTCTTAACATACACAGCCACTCCACCGTGTTCATTTTCCTGTCTGCAAAAACTGGATACCAGGTTATAGTTTTCGAAAACATATTCTTCTATTTGTGTGTCAGATTTCAAATGGATATACACTCCCTATTTTCAGTAAGCAGTTGTTGTAATATTCCCATTTTATTTCCAATGGACTGCACATTTTGAGATATTATAGAAATTTTACTAGTATTTCTATTTTTTGATGTGTGATTCACAATATTTTTTTCACTATTTCTTGTTTCAGTTTCCTGATTGCGTCTGTCTTTTGGATAAAAAACAAGTCACAAATGCACCTTTCGGCCATACCTTTGCTTCCCAGGATTTGGACAAGTCGCCTTCATTTATTGTAACTTTCATTGATGCATAGTAATTAGGATGCTTCGATGTGTGATGTACACATTGTACATCAGGAAAAGTACCTATTAGAAGATTTTTAAGATCATCTGGCTTGGTGTCTGCCTTTAGTCGGGTTACGTGGAGGTGGACACGCTTGGGCACTGTGAAAATAACATTTTGATCGTCAGAGCCTACTATATAAAATATTATAAGAATAATGCGATTTTGTTCACCGCAAACAATTGGTTTTTAACATGGCCATCATCAAAGAAGATTTACCATTATCTCGTGAAGCCGATCGGATGGGATTTTGCTGAAAGTGGCCCTATAACGTCTAGATGCTAAATTAATAAAATCCGTCGTTTATTTTATACTCAATATTTTTTAAACCTAAGTAAGATACAGGAGTAGCGTGTGTAATCAATTATAACTGTGAAATTGGAAAAATAGTGATAAATTACCTGTCATTGCGAATAACCCCATTGTAGACAATATTAATAATAATAATTCCTTTAATCAAATAGTAATAGAAGCCTTAGTTTATAATAATGACGAAATTGTAAATAATGACGAAATTGTGAATAATGAAGAAATGGTAAATAAGGACAAACCTAATAATAGTGAATTAAGAGACAATAATGACAATAGTGGAGGTGACACTTGACAATGTCAAAAATGTTGACAATGTCAAAAATGTTGACAATGTCAAAAATGTTGACAATGTCAAAAATGTTGACAATGTCAAAAATACAAATAAAAATGTAAATACTGACGTAGATTCTAAGATTAATAATTGTAAAATTAGTAATAGTAAACTGACGAGACCGAGTAGGAGTATAAAGAAGCCTGATAGGTAAGTATAGAGATTTCATAACCGACATAGATTAGTATTTTCAGAATAAATAAAAGTAACAAACATAGTAATATTACATAATACTTACTTTTTAAATCTTAAAAGCAGATACTTAGGGTGATTAGTTACACAAGTGTGTAAATACTTACCATAAGTAACTCAAGGAAAATTGGTTACATAAACCTGAAAAATAAACCTGAAAAGGAAAAGTTGAAATAATACAAAAGGTTATTAAATATTCTATATTAATCAAATATTAATTAAACCTAAATAAAACACAAGTTAGTTAAACTAAATATATTTATTAAATAAAGTATATATGTATATAAAACAATTAACACATAACAAATTAATATTATATACAAATATAATAATTAACCCTAAAATAAAAATATGTTACAATAAATTAATAAACATAAAGGTTATCAAAAAAAAATACAAATATACTTAAATATAAAATTACAATAAATAATAAATATATTATGTATTAACTAAGTGTGGGGGTGTGACATGACCACTCCCTGTACACAGCTTCAGTCAGTACGAACATATGATACGACTATCATGCGTCCAAATAGGACAAGTAAATGTAAAGTAACTGTGATATTTCAAAAAATAAAACAAAAACTTAAAGTCTTCTCCACAATTTTTTTAAATAATTATATTTTTATTTCGACTGGCTACATATGTTTCATCCCTAACCCGGCGTCTGACACGTGGGGTGTCACAAACCCCAGAGTCCAAATATTACTCCGTAACTATTTTATTTTCGCGCCAAGCGAAGACAGCGCCTCAGTACCTTTCAATCGCTTTTTACTTTGCACAGTGTAGCATGAACGGCAGTATAAATATTGAAGCATTAGAGGCCACGTCTTTTTGAAGTCGCCTGGGGTTTCTGACACCCCACGTGTCATAATAAGTAACATTTATTTTCCTACAACCTAGCTAGTAGTTAGTGCCTATTTTCCACCCGTTGCCTATGACAATGGTTGAAAAGTGAAAATTAGTTGATTTTTTACATCTGCTGTCAGAAAATGAGTAAACGTGAAACACATAACCTTAAATTGACAAATTAATATTTTAAGACAATTTTTGCGTCTTTTGGATGTTTAGGTCGTAGAAAAAATAGTATACAGACCTCGACGCAAACTATTTCGGTGGACTTCGAAAGATTTTTTACTCGGCTGCGCCTCATAAAAAAATAAGCACTCTCTTGCACTGAAAACTAGGTTCGCGTACTCGGTGCGTAATATACTATTATCTTCCTGTTTCTCCTGTATTTTTCAGTCATATTACGATTACTTAAAGTAATTTATTTTGAACACTACCTATAATATTTAAAAGTTTATAATTTATGTTATTCATTTAGATCTTTGTTTGGCAATTTTAAACGTTCTTTTTTTTTAGTTAATAGAAAATAAAAAGCTTTCCTATTTTTTTTTTAAATTTGATTTATTTTTGTTAACCGATTAAAAATAAACATATATGTATTTAAGATTTTTTAAATTATTTTTAGGTTAATATATTGTATAACTCGAATATTTTACTACATTTTATATAAAATTTATTAAATAAAGCAAAAACGGTCCCATTTATTGTTGGGGTTTATTACACCCCACCTGTCGTTACTTGTAAAACTAAACCACCTGTCAGACGCCGGGCTAAACAATATGGGACATCTTCAGGCCACATACTAAAAATAGTGAAAAGAAAGTCAACCTGATAGTAAAAACATGGATAATAATTTAATATTTTGAGATTAGGTTTACCTACCTCAAAATCGTCAACAAATTGTAATATCCGTCGTAAAATAATTAAAATAACGTTCACAGTACAATACTAACATATTAAATTAACACTAATAAATAAATTAAATATTTTTTTTTTAATTACGCATTATTCTGTCAAATTAAAGCGGGTTACCTAAATTTACAGAAAACCAGCTTATCCACGGAAATTCAACCAACCGTGCCAAGGCAAAACTACGTAAGTGTAAAAATGGACAATACATTATTTTAACTGTGATATATTTAATGTAGAATAAACCTCCATAGCAAATAATCATTGTTTCCATTCATCACCACTCAAACACTTCAGTAAAAAAAAATCTTATCTTTTAAAAAATGAAGTACGGTGAGTTCCAAAATTCACCTTCCCCCTCTTAACAATTGAACTAGTTGAGATATCGACTTAAAATTTAAAACACTTTAATAAGACAACCTAAACTATCTTTTGGCTTATATTTGATATTTTTATCTTTTAAAATGTGGCCAGGAGAGCAAAAATATTTCTAAAAAATTAAAATAAAATATATGGCCAAATCTAGGGGTAAACAGCTAAGGTAATATATCGAGGAAATCCGAGAAAATCTCATTTTTACCAAACGTGGGACCATTTTCTTAGTAAATTTCAAGATTTTTCTAGGTAATCTTGAAGAAAATCGAGATAATCTTAAAAAAAATCTTAAGGAAATCTTAAGGGATTGCCTCCTAGAAGGAATTCAGGTGTGCATTTTTTTATCGGTTTACCCCTCGGGCCAAATAGAGAATTTGTGGAATGATGTCACACAACCCCCGTTACATTTAAAAAAGTCCCCCCATGCCTCCTTGCCCCCATTTTAATAGTTACAAAAATCAGATACCATAAAAAAGTTGGTTTAAGTTATTTTATTAACGTGTTCCAAGTCAATACTTACAAATTCAAAAGTTAAGAGGGGGCAACTTTTGGACCGCTATGTACCGGGTGAGTTTTTTTATCTCCAACCCTAAAATTAAGAAAAGGGTCTATCAAAAAATGGAAGACTTTAAAACGAGAATGCAAAACGAGGATACAGGGCTATTTGTCATGAAATTATTAATAACTTACAGCAGGAAACAATACTTCTCCTAGCCCACTGTCAAACAGCTAAAGGACATAAATTTGAACATTTATTGTAAGCTAATATTTACTTCACATGTGCTTATATAAAGTTTTTCATAAATCCTTTACCTAATTATACTTTATCATACACCGTTAGAAGGTCTTCCATTTTTTCACAAGCCTTCCACCAAATTAGGCTCAATTATACACCATTATAAAGCTTGATTAATTACCTTTCCAAAGATGTGTTACAAGGGGTAGGTTGCTATTTGAAAAAACATTAGGATCTTTGAAAGGGTTTAATATTTTGGTTTGGACTTTTTTTATACCAAAATTTGCAAAATAAAAATAGAGCGTTTTTTTAACTTGTAACTAAAAGTTAATAGGGTGATTCCAGACTGCACTGTATAAAACTATAAAGGACCATTTTAGACTATAACACGGTAAAACAAAAAAAAAAAATCTGGCATAGGACCAATTTTATTAAGTAAATTTTTAGTCGTAGATATTTAATCTGTAATTAGATTTTTCGGATCACGACAGTATTTTTTTCTATATTCACTTAAAGTTGTTAGTTTATACTACATTTTATATGGTGTTTTTTTCTCTAAGAATCTGGTATTGGCGCGAGCGCTTGTGACATTAAAATTTTTAAGTGAATTTATAACATATAAAAACAAAAGGCAAGAACACGTATACTAGCAGAGTATTGCTGGGCTCATGACGCAAACGTAACCCGGTTCAGTAGACAAATAAAAAGAGCTAAAAAATAAAATTTAATGTTCTTAACTTTGTTTTTATTATACCTATACATCTAATGAATTATAAATAAATTAAAAAATCTGCCTACTACTTCTAATGAGTTAAATATGTTTTTGGTTAACAATTAAATAGATATGTTAGACTATTTTTTTCAACTAGCATAATATCGCTTTCAACCAATAAAAAACACGGCACAGTCATAGCGACGGGATATTTTCATCTCGAATATATCCCAGAAAATCGAAACACCACTTATAATTTTTTGAAATCATAACTGCTTAATATGTAATATTATAACAAAATATCAACTAAAGCAAATTTAATTAATTTAAGGTAATTTTTATGTCTTATTAGCTTATTTTTATACAATATTAATAAAATTTAATGAATTTAAATGTTGTTTATTCCAAAAATTAAAAATATCAAACATGAATTTATCACTTCGTGAAACTTTCGGATGTATTTTTGAAAATATACCTCTCTATCGGTTACATATGGTTACATATGAAAATACTCATTTCCTCCCTCTTCACCCCATTTAAGACACTCTTCTGTCACGTTTTCATACCAAGTTTAAGCTTAAACCGTTTCCGATTTATTGTACAAATATGTCAAATAACTATTTTTATTTTGATTAAAACTAATTTTTAATGTTTAAAATCGGATAACCCTTTCCGGAGATATCCATTAAAATAGTTTTAAAAATTTAAAAAAAAAGGTAATATTGAAAAAAATCTTATATTTGAAAAATAAAGGTAACTTAGTTATGTAATTCGCCAAATTCTAACAATCACTACATCCATATGACATAAAAAAAATTAAATGACCGCCATTTTCAACTATGTACTGTTCAAATCTTGACATTAAATTTCTTCTGCAAGCTCCATATACCATATCCGGATTAATAGTCTCACAAGCATTAGTAATACGTGTCTTTAGTCTCCTAGGTCAGTTGGTTATGTTTGGTAAACTATTCCTTCCTCATAATAAAATCTAGTGGCGTTAGGTCAGGATAGCTTGGTGGCCAAGAAATTATTCCCGTTTCCAATCTATTTTTTTTGGAAAATAAGTATATAGGCAGGCAGAAAATGCAATATACCATTTACTGTGAATAATATATAACGGAATGCGTAGAATTACATATCTTCACGGCTTGTTTAAAAATTACAATTAAAACCATAAAAAATTAGCCAGGTATTATTAAATAACCCTATTTCTAAGTACTTAGGTATCCATAAAATATGCTGCTTTATTTTACACTTGTCAATAAGTTACAGGTACAATTTAAAATGTAACATTAAATGAAAGCTTAACCATTTTGGCCACATAAACCACAGGGGTTAACTATAACATTTTTAACAATGGACCTACCTTTAATCCATGGGTTAAATAGGTAATTCAGACAAAACGTTTCAAAATATTTGATAAAAGGTACCTCCTCTGGATCAATGGACAAAATACCGAAAAGTAAATTTTATCATGTTATTTTTGAACGACTGAGTTTTATTATTTTATGGTATATTAAGTTAAGGTGACTTTTGTTACGCTTACCTTAGATTTTAATTTTAATTTACAGCAGCATGATTGTTGTAATGCTGGGCTTACTGAACTTTAACGACATTTTTTTTTTTATTAATCTGTCGCGTAACTCATTAGGTAATACTACGAAGACAACAGGGAAAGAATAATCAGGGTTTATTGCTTTTTGCTGCAAAATTTTAAAAAACTGACCATGCTGACCAGACAGTTTTTTGAACTGACGTCGTACTTTAAAATATGTGATCAACTACAACTTCAAATTTTATACCTTGGCTTATAACACTAGGCAACATGGTTTTTTGCTCTGATTAGAGTCCAATGTTTTTTAACTAATTTTGGGTCGCTGAAACCGAATCTGGCCCCAACCTCAAAAACCCCAATATACTAATTTTCACTAAAACTACCCTCAGCCTCTCAGGGGATGAAGTTAGAATTTTTTATTATCAGATTCACTTCCAGCAATCTCAAAAACCCTAATATTCAAATGTTCACGAAAACTAACCCCGCCCTTCAGGGGATGGAATTAGAATTTTTTTTTATTATCTGATTCACTTTCATAAACCTCAAAAACCCCAATAAACCAATTTTCAAAAAAACTATCCCGCGCCTCTCAGGGGCTGAAATTAGAAAAAATTATTATCAGATTCAAATTCGTCGACCCTTGACTAAAATATAGAAAATATTCACCCCCGCGGGGGTAAAGTTAGGTAAATTTTATTCAGATTCAATTTCAGCAACCTTAAGAACCCCTATACCGGGTGGCACAAATCCAATGTACACCCACCTTAACTTCTGTATTTGTAAAGATAAAATTTTGAAATTTGGTACCCAGAAATTTTTTTCCTTTATGTCAAAAGTTGAGTTTCCTTAAGTAAATTGTAGTTACCAAATTTCAAAATTTTATCTATAAAAATACAGAAGTTAAGGGGGGTGTACATTGGATTTGTGACACCCGGTATAGAAATTTTCAAATTTTTGTAAAAAAAATGTATTTTACCCCATTTGCCCCCTTGCCTCAACCCAATGTTCACCAAAAACAATCTCGAGTGAGAACTTTTCGTAACATACCTGTATGCCAAATTTCAAGTCTCTATCTTAAAGCGTTCTTAAGTTATCATGTTGACAAGATTTCCCGGGCCGACAGATCGACCGACCGACCGACCGATCGAGCGACAATTTTTTTTGCTCGAAATTGATTTATATCGACATAAAAAGTCATAAAACCCAAAAATACACAAAAAAATTGAAAATTTTTGCACAAATACAAGGTTTTCCCAAAATTTTAAAAATTTTCAAAATAGGACAGCAATACCCACTTAGATAATTTGAGTGCGCTGATTCCGAATTCGGCGGGTGCCACCTCGTATCTTTTGAGGAATTTAAGATAATTGAGGTCAAAGCCAACTATGACTGAAATACAGGATTTTTATTTCACAAAATACCGTTTTGTGTAACATACATATATTAATGGTTTTTAAATATTTTGGGTGCGCTGAATTAGAATCCGGTGGATTCAACCTTTAAGGAAGTTCATTTAAATTAAGTCAAAGACTACTTCGATGAATTAATATGTTTTTGTATCACAGAACCGCATTTTTTTAGTCTATGCAAAATATTTTTATGGTTTTTTGATAATTTGGGTATGTTGAACAAATTCATTGGGTGACACCTTGTATCTGTTGGTCAAATTTAAAATAATTGAGGTAAAAGCCAACTATGTAAAAAATATTTATTTTTGTTTGTTTTACTAAACCGTGTTTTATGTAAATGTAAATTTTTTTTTGATTATTTCTAGAAAAAGTGCCCGTTTAGAATCTGAATTTGATGGTTGACACCTCGTATCTGGTAAAAAATGTCAGATTATTGAGACCAAAGCCAACTGCGAAAAATTAATATATTTTTTTCATATTACTGAACCGTGCTTTCTCAGTGTATATATTTGTTTGATTGGTTTTAGTTAATTTGAGTACGCCGAATCCGAATCCAATAGGTGCCAACTCGTATCTATTAAGAATATTAAAATATTTTAGGTCAAAGCCAACTAGGGTAAATTGATATTTTTTTTAATTTTGCTGAAATGGTTTTTTAGTGTAATAAAAATATCTTTACGGCTTGTAGTTAATTTGAGTGCGCCGAATATAAATTCGTTGGGCGCCACCTCGTATCTTTTAAGAAATTTAACATAATTAAATTAAAAGCCATCTTGGATCGAAATATGTGATTTTAGTATTTTGTGTATTATTTTTAATTTGTTCTTAGTAGTAATGGTGGGGAGGTCAAGCCTGGCAACTAGACCATATTGGTCCTTTTTGCCTACCCCTGTGTTACTAGTTTTTCTACTCTAACGAGGATTTTTGTTGTTGTACCCCGGGACCTACAGTTTTAGCGAGGAATCTGAACCTCGTTTTGTCGGCTTTTTTGGCTAAGTGAGCGGATTTGATCCTTAAGTTTATTGGCTCCCAGTGCACTTGGACAGGCGCCAAACTGCTTAAGGATCATTTTCGGTTGCAGCCTTAGTACAGATCCTGATGGCTTGAAAGTCCCTAAAGTGAGCTCGGCCAACAGACCTGACAGCTATCTTGCTGCTCCCTTTCGGTGCCCCCGGGTAGTATCACAGGTCCGAGTGCTAGTGCGGCATTATCCACTGCAAACCTTTTTCTGTACTGTGTGCTTAAATTTTCGGCAGCACAAGCCAACGTGGTGGGGAAACGACGGTATTTTATTTCTGTGAAAAAGTTGTTCCACAACCTACGATTGAACCCCGGCCTCTCGAATACTAGATCGAGGCGTTCACGACTGAGCCACCGCCGCCCCCTAATTTGTTCTTAGTTTTTGGTCGTAGTGAAACAAAATAAAATTTAAAATAGTATTTTTATAATAAAGTTTGGAAACCCTTGATCTAGGAACATAAAAACATATTTTTATTTTTATTTTTGTTTTTTTTTGTGAATTTTTTATCAAAAATTATACTTGGCTTTTACTTCCATTTTCTCAAATTCCTTTACAGATACTAGGTGGCCCCCAACGATTTTGAATTCAGAGGACTCAAATTAACTATAAGCCGTAAAGATATTTTTATTACACTAAAAACTATTTAAAAAAAAATTAAAAAAATATCAATTCGCCCTAGTTGGCTTTGATCTAAAATATTTTAATATTCTTAATAGATACGAGTTGGTACCTATTGGTTTTTGATGAAGAATCACCCTTCATTAATTAAATTTTAGTTTTCAACTTTTTAGTGTTTAATTTTGGGTAATAAAAACTTTAAATTTTTTAAATGAATTTTGCTCGAAAATGTTAATCATATAGCATTATGCCTTAAATTGAAATTAAATCACGTGCAAAAAGTCGTTGCTATATCTCAACGGGTTCCCTAGTTATTAAATAAAAACCGATTTTTTCAGCCACTTTTAAAGGGTCGTAGTTTCTTAATATTATTCGCGCTATTTCAAATACACCACGGTACCGTGTATTACACAGGCCCATAAAAAAGCACCCTGAATTTTGACGAGACAGGTTTATTCTTATGTATTTTTCATCGCTAAATTCAAATCCGAAGACATATTTAGGGATTCCGCAGTGATTTTTCGAGATAGATGCAAAAAACATGATTTTTTTATGGGTTTTGTATGGTTTTGTGGAACAAAAAAAAAAACAGAAAATGATAAAACTAATGTGAATTTATCAAAAACCATATTTAGTTTTTTTTTTCATGAAATTTTTTACCCTTACAGGGTTTTAAAAACTTTAGCATAACAGCAGAACAAAAAAAACGAGAGGTATATGTATTTTGACATGCTGAATCCACCAGAATTGGCCCAACGAGTATTGGTTTGGCCTTAACCTCAAAAAACACATCAAGAGGTAAAATAGTCCTTTTTATTTATTTCGTAAAAAAATCAATATATGGTTTTCGATGTATTTTGATGCGATTTGAAGTCAGATTAGTTTTATCATTTTCCGTTTTTTTTTTTTTTAATTCCAAAAAACCAAACAAAAACCATCCAAAATCATGTTTTTTGTTGCATTTTTCTCGAAAAGTCACTGCGGAACCCCTTAATCTAACTTTGGATTTGGATTCACCGATGAAAAATACATAAGAATAGACCTGTCTCGTCAAAAGTTCAGGGTATTTTTTTATGGGCCTGTGTGATTATTAAAAACAATAAGTTATTATCAAAAAAAAGTTTATAAAATTCTCTATAAAATACTTTCTAAAACTTTTTTCTTTCATAGAGAAAATGGACAAATATCAATAGCAAATATCTTCTAAATGGCCATTAAAAAAATACACCTAACCCCTTGGATTTAGATTTTTTTATTTTAAGATTCCATTTTAGCGACCTCAAAAACTCCTATATACCAATTTTCACGAAAATAGCCAATTTTTTAATTTTTGTGAAAAAATATTGTATTTTTCCCTATTTCAGTTTTCGTGCTTAAAATTTCTGGACAGAACAAGAAACCAAACAACCAGCCAAACAACCAACAAACCAACCAACCAACCCACCAAAAGTCCAAAATTTTGAAAATTTTCAAAATGGGAAAGAAAAGTATTTTTCAGAAAATTTTATAATTTTTTTTATAGTAACCCTTTTTTTTAATGAGTATTTACTTTCTAAAACTCGAAAAGTCTACCTCAAAATTAATATATCTGCAGAACTTTTGTCTATTTCCTCAAAAACTAAACAAGTCAGAAAAAAAAATATATATATACACCGTGTATTTGAAATAGCGTCGGAAAAAAAATACACGAATAGCTCATGGTATAACTAACATTTTCCGTGAAAATTAAAAAAATATGTGCAGCAGTTTCAGAATGGGATTTTTTTGAAAAAAATGTACCTTTTAGCCGTACGTCAATGTCACGCTGTGAAATTCTCTAAATTAATGGTGACCTTGTAGCAAATATGTATGAAATCTTCCCAACGTTGCCAGATTCACCCGATGAGAAAAGTTTTTTTAAACTTACCTACCGTAGTAAAATAGGGGCATGTTTTCATGAAGTAAACATATCATTATCACCTAGTTAATAATAATATTTAAGTTATCCGCTGGATGCCATCGAACTATTTCCCCAACCCTTGTTTTTTATCTTAACAAGAAGTTTTCACTGATTTTTTTAAATTATCAACCACAGCGATTGAATCACTATAAGATTTATTAAATAATAAAGTAAAAAAATGTACACAACATTTTGAAACACTTTTTTTGCATTAGAATGGTCGGGATAGGTATTAAACTTCAAATATTAAACAAAAATTGTCTAATCACTACAGGAAAATAACGCACATAAACCACTGCAATGATTTTTAACTATTTATTATTGAAACTACGATTTATTGCAAAAAATACTGGTCAAATTAATTTTCTGAGAATCGAATTAGAAAAGTCGTAGCTCTCTCTCTCTCTCTCTCACTTCAGATCTGTGGTTTGAGCTGCCAGGGCTATCCAACCAGTCCTCGTCGGTTACACTTAAACGAAATGGATCGTCTGGTTTGTACCATGCCTTTCCGTCTGTTGCAACGAAGTTATCCTCTTGCTGTGAAAAGTCTTCTCTGATGATTTCTTTCTTTTAAAACACAATCACACTATACTTTTTATAGTCACTAAAGTTTAATGTTTGATTTATTAAAAAAAAGTCGTAGCTTCATAAACCAAAGCCAGTTTTTATATTTCTACAGTTGGTTACACTTTGTTTGGTATTTTTAGGTTAGATCATTTGTTTTTTCGTATTGTTTTGACTGTAGCAAAACTGTTGTTTTCCCTTAAAATTTCTATAATTTTTGGTCGTTAGTCTTATACATCTGGCTCTCACTACTCCTAGTTACTGATGTAACCACCATGCAACCCGATGGATGAAATGTAAAATATAAAGCCAAAAATCGAAGAAGAAGAAGAAAACTGTTGTTTACATCCCATCAGGGGGCTATTTTTACGTGCAATGGGAAATTTGGATTTGTGCTGTATAAAATACTGATCAAAATGTAAAGTGAATCGCTCAAAGATTTTCAACAAATTTAAAGTTAAATATCTCCGAATATAATAAAAGGTACACATTTTGAATAGATTACATGTATTTAGAGTTGCCAAAAACTTTACACTACTAGTGATATGGTATTTTTTCTACTAAAAAATCTGCAAGTGTGAGTTAAAGTTGTGTGAGTGAAAGTTAACCCGTTAAGTTTCAGCATCTGTTAAAAACAACATCTGTTAAATAGTTTGTAGGTGAAGATTATGAATATGGCAAGTACATCTTTGGTTATTATTTTAACATTTTTTACGGTACTTTATAATTATTGTTGATAAAATTCTATGATGATTAAAAGACGATAAAAGTTATTTTGTCAAACACTAAATACGGAATCGACCAAATCTGACAACCTTGCATTTTGCAAATTTGAAGCGCGATGATAAAGCTTACAGATGCGTCGTCTGTAGGCTGGATTTAAGGTTTTCTAAAGATTTTTTTTAGATTTTTTTTCCAATTTTTTTCTTTCTGAATCGATTTTTGTGGTCACAAAGATGATCTGGTTTTTTTTCCGACGCTATTTCAAATACACCGTGTATACAGATTGATTTCAAAGCTTCGTACAAATTGCGATTAAGCGAAGAAGTTTCAATCTTATGTGAAGCTAAACAAAGGGGTAGAAGGGGCAAAGGGTGGGATTATAGAAACAGTGTTGCTAGATTTTAATGCATTTTAAATAGTTTTTAAGTTAATACATGTATCTTTTGGAATTTTTTTATTTATGCGCAAACGTGTTTAATAATACATACGAATACGTAAAAGTGTTTTGCCAAAGATATACAAATATATCATGCGTAGAAGGTACTGGTAAAACATATACATGCGCAAAACTTTTTAATAAAACATACGAATACGCAAAAATGTTCTGGCAAAGATATACAAATATATCATGCGCAGAAAGAATTGGTTTGGACTTGTTTATGCGCAAACGTGTTTAATAATACATACGAATACGCAAAAGTGTTCTGGCAAAGATATACAAATATATCACGCGCAGAAAGGATTGGTTGGAACATATTTGTGCGCAAAAGTGTTTAATAATACATACGAATATTAAGAAATGTTCTGGCAAAGATATACAAATATATCATGCGCAGTAAAGATTGGTGAAACATATTTATGCGTAAACGTGTTTAATAATACATACGAATGCACAGAAATGTTCTGGAGTTGCTAGAGGCGAGGAAAGGCAAAGGAAGTGTGACAAAAAGTGTGTAGACCATTTCCACTCTTGTGTTCGTCTAAAATATAAAAGTTTTCAAACGCTTTTGCGTTTTAGATATTTATTATTTTAACTCTGTACCTACTATTTATTACATAAAGAAATTGACTAAGAGCTTATCTATAAAACATATCAATTTAAAAATTGATGATTTTAGACCCCTGCATCCCATTGTCACTCTTTCTTAATGTTTTTTCTATCCTTAGTGTACTATGGACCTCCCCCTAAGGGAGTGATGTTTTTTATGGATGACTTCCAAAAATTATTTAAAATTTTATTTTGTCGATAAATTAAAAAAAAATAATACCCTACATTACCCCCTTACCTCATCCCTATATAACCGGGAAAACGGTTATAGCCGGTTCCCACCTAGAACCGGTTTGCCCAGACTATTTTCAACGAAAATAGTCCGGAGGGTTGCCGTCTAGCTCGAAGTGGAGGTGGGTCGTGAGCGAGGTGGATAAGAGCGCCAGGCATATATTTCGAGGGTAAATGTGGCCTCTAGGCTAATGCTAGCCTTGTCGAAACCTATGTGTGGAAATAAAAGAAAAGGACCTTTAGATTTGTGTTTATATTGGTATAAAATATATCGATTACGGAATTCAGTTTTATGCTCCTTTAATATATATAAAAAAGAAAATACAATTATAGGTCCTTGGGGTTTCCAAGGCCTAAGGACCTTCGTGCACGATGGTTTAACAAAAATAATCTAAATTAACCAGTTTAAAATGTCGTAATCTCTTTAAAATATACGTATAAGAGTATAAATCTTCTAGTAACTTGAAATCAACCATAAACAAGAGTTCCCAATATTGCAATAGACAAACACAAAATGCACTTATCTTAAATTTCCACAAGTCATGTGACGAAGCTACGCTACGCCTGGATGTCCAATTGTGACGTCAATAGTGTCGGATGACTGAGAGACGCTGAGTCCAAAGTTCAAAGGTTGCAGCGGCACACGTCGGCAAAAAGGTTTCGATGTTTTCGATCAGGAATAGGTGTGCAGATCAAAAATATAATACCAGGATGGTAAACGAAAAATACAAATATAAAATAAAGCCCTGGAACAAAAATTATACGTCGGCACATTGTCGGCAAAATGGCGGTTATGAACTTACGTAGTTTGCGGGTGGCTTAAAGGTGAAATTCTTCCTTAGAATAGCGAGCACTTCCTTAACGGGAATAATCGTCTCGGTAACAGATCAGTCAGAAAAATCCGGAACGGGTCCGATTAAATCGCACGTATTACAAACCAAACGGTGATTTATAAATGGTCATATAGTGAAATCCTTAACACACAAGAAAAGCTAACATTAGCTAAAACACTAATATGACTCACAGACTGTCTGCTGGTGAAGAATGAAAAAGAATAATGGAGACCCGGAAGTCTTTTCAGTCTTCCGCCTGATGATCGGGTATAAAGAGGAGGGGAATTATTTGAACGAGGCGGGGAAAAATTAATAAGCCTTAGCTATGGTTCGGGAATACGTAAATTCATAACTAAGGTATGAAACTAAAAATACAACATTAAATAATAAAATAAAATAATTAAACAAATGATATCACCCTTAGGTATTCACACTGCAAAAGATGAGGATAAAATTAAAGAGTATCTAATATTAGGATTAAATTGTAAAATTTATATGATTAATAGAAAACTTAACTAAACCTTTAAAGAAGACTATAGTTTTAACTCATTATGTCCCATGGATTTTTTTTAGAAAACTCATAAAAAATTAAGGAAAAGTTATTACGTTTATTTTGAACAAAATGAGATATGTAAGTAGTAGTGCAATTTTTAAGATAACGTAGATATATAGTCTGTCTGTCTGTCTGTCTGTCTGTCTGTCTGTCTGTCTGTCTGTCTGTCTGTCTGTCTGTCTGTCTGTCTGTCTGTCTGTCTGTCTGTCTGTCTGTCTGTCTGTCTGTCTGTCTGTCTGTCTGTCTGTCTGTCTGTCTGTCTGTCTGTCTGTCTGTCTGTCTGTCTGTCTGTCTGTCTGTCTGTCTGTCTGTCTGTCTGTCTGTCTGTCTGTCTGTCTGTCTGTCTGTCTGTCTGTCTGTCTGTCTGTCTGTCTGTCTGTCTGTCTGTCTGTCTGTCTGTCTGTCTGTCTGTCTGTCTGTCTGTCTGTCTGTCTGTCTGTCTGTCTGTCTGTCTGTCTGTCTGTCTGTCTGTCTGTCTGTCTGTCTGTCTGTCTGTCTGTCTGTCTGTCTGTCTGTCTGTCTGTCTGTCTGTCTGTCTGTCTGTCTGTCTGTCTGTCTGTCTGTCTGTCTGTCTGTCTGTCTGTCTGTCTGTCTGTCTGTCTGTCTGTCTGTCTGTCTGTCTGTCTGTCTGTCTGTCTGTCTGTCTGTCTGTCTGTCTGTCTGTCTGTCTGTCTGTCTGTCTGTCTGTCTGTCTGTCTGTCTGTCTGTCTGTCTGTCTGTCTGTCTGTCTGTCTGTCTGTCTGTCTGTCTGTCTGTCTGTCTGTCTGTCTGTCTGTCTGTCTGT